>CABHPP010122859.1:0-23037 GCA_902168425.1 Peromyscus attwateri | reverse complement strand
CCCTCCAGACATCCTTCTGCTTGGTTGTAGGAGTCCCTTCCTAACATTTTGGCCACACAGGTGATGAGCAAAATGTTTCTATATCGTATGTAAACACAGACTTAACATAAATGTTGTGTCTACATAATACCATGTCGTGGAGTTGTCCCCTGACCCTAACAGCCATTAGCTGTGGACATAAGCTTCCATCAGTAACTCTGATCCTGCCTAACAAATCATCAAGAGCTTGCTGGTCTGCCCACTGCTTAGTGTCAGGAAGCATGGTGGTCTGGCCAGCCATTGAATGAGCAGGCTCTTGTCCGGTCATTCTTTGCTCCATAATGACCGTCATTGTGCTTAAGCTTTGCAAAACTTATGCTCTGACATTTTCTTGGATTCCCAGCCACAGCATAGAGTTAGTATTTGGTGTCTGTGAATCTCATTTGCAAAATGATTGATTAATCAACTAGAAACTGTTCTCTTTCAGAACAAAGGAAGGTAGGACAAAGATTTACTAAAATCTGCTAGGCAACTGGTGACAAGATCAAACTGTATGGCCTTTCCCAGTTTGGGAGACCTTGGCAGTTGAGGCCACAAGGCCGGTCAATGGCAGCTCTCATCAAGCTCTGCCTGATATCTATAGGCTGGCTGCGTCCATGCAGCCCAGCAGGATGGTCCGCATCAGACCATAGCCCCCCAAAGTCATGTTTTGCTGCATTATGTTAGCAGACTAACCTTTCTGGGCATTAAGTCTTCTCTTTGCCTTAGCACCCCAGGCAACGGGATCTTTCTTGGCTGCGTGGTTTCCTAGTATTCTGTTCACTTTCCGGGGGAAAAAAACTCCCAGAAAATCAAACTTCATATTCTTTACCCTCCCCCATCTCTCCAAAACACAAAAGCCCACCGCTCTTCATCTGTCACCCCAGACAACTCAGCTCAGAAGTAGCATTACTTGTGCTTGCTTCTGGGAAATTAACTGGAATGTGCACAGAGGGGATATAGCCTGTCTCCATTTCTCTTCATCATCGTGCTGGACCATTTGTCATGTGAGCAAGCCTGAGAGTGAGTCGGGATTCATTACCCATCCTGGGTGCTCCCACAGGCACCCTAGATGTGCCCTGAATGGTTCTGACTCTGCAGATGATATTGCCTTTGCAGATGACAGGCGCAGGCGTGGAGCGAGTGCCCCACTTCCGCCATTACATAGCACAGGCTGCCTGGCCAATCCCAGTGCCCTTCACTCGTCAATCCTAAATAGTGACACCATTCAGAAAAGCATGTGGGGGAGGCAGGGAGATCAGCAAGGGCACCGGCCCCCTAGTCAGCTCCTCAATGACAGGAAGCACAAATCGCTCTCTTCTAACTTCAAGATGTTGCACGCCCAGGGAAATCTGTCCTTGTTCTGAGGTTTCTGACAGCGAGCGCATTTGCAGATTTCCTTCTAGGCTCATTCTTTATAGCTGTTTGCTATTCCTTACCACTTCCTGCGTAGGAGGTGCTAGGAATCTCCACAGTTGATGGAGTGGGGAAGGGGTGGTGATCGGGGGTAGGGGAGGTTGGAGCAAAGGTATTGGCATGAACTCTCATGCCACAAACCGGTGTTTGGAGTTGGTCCCTGAGAGGTCAGGGTGAAGTTGGCTTCAGCTAGTGTTGTGATGCCACACCCCTTCTGAGGATCACAGACTCTTGCCACTCAGAACCTCTAACTACAAGCCAGTTCCCTACAAGGGAGCTGGGTCCCTTTTGGATGTTGTCTTGTGATGGGTACAAGCCCCGAGGAAGCACATCCTTCACACAGTGGTCCCTCGAGCCCTGCAGCCTGTGGACTCCGTTTATAACTGACACTGCGTTTAGAGAAACCATCACTTTAATAAGCCGCACACTCCGACGTGGGCAAGGACTTGTTACAGACCTCACAGAAGCCAAACCAGCACACTTGGGCCTTTTGCAAAATGATGAAGCTTTTCATTGAGAAAAGACCATTAAAGAGACAAGAGACTTTTTTTTAAAGTACAATTCCTTCATGGGTTGGCAACTGGGAATGTTTGAGAAGGGAAGGAGGATAGGGTGCTTATTGATTGGATAATGAGAAGGGGGTGGGGCCTAGATCAGTGGTTCTCAACCCTCCTAATGCTGTGACCCTTTAATACATACATTCCTCATGTTGTGGTGACCCCAACCATAAAATTATTTTTATTTCTACTTCATAATTGTAATTTTGCTACTGTTATGAATCATAATGTAAATATCTATGTTTTCTGATGATCGTGGGCAACCCTGTGAAAAAATGGCTCAACCCCAAAAGGGTCGTGACCCACAGGTTGAGAACCACTGGCCTAGACGGTCACTGTGGCTCTTCACAGGCTTTGTCTGTGTTTTGGGAGAGTTACAGTCTGTGTGGGAGGTTTGGGAGCTTGTGACACACTAAGGTCATTGGTTGCTTCTGCACAGGTCCATTCTTGAAAAGCTGCTTCCAAACTGTCCTGGAGTGAGTTCGCAAGGCTTTTCATGAAAGCCCTCTTGATCCCTTTGCTATTTAAGGAATTTAGGCCTAAAACCTCACATCTCTCTGCTCATCTGCCAGCAGTGTGTTTGTCCCCCGTTTCTAAACCACAGATATTTATTTGCTAATGTCTGGACTCCCAGTTAATAAGGTCGTGGAAAGTCATCCTGTGACACTCAGGCTGTGTCTATTTCTGATGCTGGTCTCTGGCAGCTTGGAGAATGGTGCCTCACAGCCACCTGTGATGGAAGCCCTGCTTAAGCCTGCTATTGCAGGTTTATTTAGTGCTGCTGCGGGCCAGAGATCGCCATTTATTCATGGTAGTCACCAGTAAACTCTGGGCAGAGGCAGCTCTGCTCACTCCTCGTCCCTCTTTATGGCTGAATGGCTCCACCGAGCTTGAAATGCACTGGGGCTGGTCTCTTATACCAAACGTCAAACCATAAGCAAGCACCCCCAGGCAGCATCTACTCCCGGAAGTCTCCATCTCCCCGATGTGCCAGAACCTCCTTACACAGCCAGTAGTGGGAACGCTTGCCTCCTCAGGCTCCAGTGGGGTAAGGAACCAGCATCATTCTAAGGACACCGGAGCACCTGAGCACAGCTAGGCACTCAAACCAGCAGGCTGCACTAGAAACAAATTCAAGTCAGCGACTCGGGGGGAAGAGAGGGAGACAGCTTTTCCTAAAATGTTAATACCTCTCCTCATTTGAAAGGCAGTGGGGTACAGGTACCCGGAGACAACAGGTGCAGCCGCAGTGGGTCTGCAGTTTGGGCTGTGCAGGGCCACCACTGCATGCACAGACCACCACTGCATGCACAGACCACCACCACAGTGCACAGACCACCACCACAGTGCACAGACCACCACTGCATGTACAGACCACCACTGCATGCACAGACCACCACCGCAGTGCACAGACCACCACCACAGTGCACAGACCACCACCGCAGTACACAGGAGTTCCCCCACCTTGCCTGAAAAGTCTCATCACTCATTCTCCTAGTGTCTGGGTAGATTTGGGGTTTCTCCACTTTCCCGGAACTGGAAACTTACTCCGAGAGGTTTGGGAAACTGAGGGAAGTGTCTAAGCTGCTGTTAGCCATGACGTTCTGTCCCCCTGGTGTCACGCTGTCCTGTTCCGATGGATTTGAATGTAGATTACTTACAGGTACCATAAAATTAAAGAGCTATTTGCCAGGGGAAAAATGCAAAAGAGTATCAGCTGGAAGATTGACTCAAGATAGCATGAAATTGGGGCAAGCTCCGTGGAAGGATCTTTGTGTAGGAGAGAAGCGCACATGTGCATTTTTAACCTCTTCTAAATGCACATTAATGCTGGATTATCTCCTCCTGATTTACGGGGAGAACATCAATTTAGAACTATTTGCACAAACTCTGGATACCAGTTTATAGCATTCCCTGTTTAGAAATAAAATAACCAAAGTCTCAGGTTGCCAGGCAACCGCAGCAGTGATAATTCTTGGTATTGCTGCTTTAAAAACATTCATTTTTATACATTTTAATGACTGTTAGGAAGCAAGGAGGGTGAGCTCAGAGCATCTCTGGGACACAGAAAGAAGTTTGTTTTTTTACGAGCTCTTTCAGCATGCCACTCTCTTTTATTCCTCCCTCCGTGCCTCTTCCCTGGCCAGTGGTATTTTCATAGTTCATTACAGAATTGACAGAGACCGTTATCATTTTCTTAACAGTCCAGGCAGCAATTGTCTGTTGATTAACTCCCCCAGCTTGATATGTGCAAGTCATTAGGAGAGAAATGATGTGGTGTGGGACTCTATTGGGCTGTAGCCTGGATCCCATCATCAGTTGTCATGTCTCAAGTTTGGTCCCTCCTTTCTGTTCTGGAGAACTACTCTCCTGTACTAGGAGCAGAGTGCTGGACCCCTAATGTGGCCAGAGCCTCTGAGCAGCAAAGCCAACGCTGGTGATCTTTTTCTCTGCCTACCGCCACTAGCCGCTCTTAGATAACAAAGCATAATAGCTTGAGGACTGGATGGGAGACAGGAGACTTCTTCATTTCTCTTTGGGCTCCAACTTTATCTTCCCTTAGCTTAACTTCTGAGGTTACCAATGGAGGTCTCTTCCTTCTAGATTCTGAGTCAACTGGCAATAGATTCAAGAGTAGACTAGAAATTGAAACCCCACAGTCTGTCAATCCCAGTAGAAGAGAGGGTGCTCTCCCTGCCCCTCCACAGAGGCCCCAGGACTAAGACTCAGGTCAGCAGCACTGGGTCCCCGCCCCAGACAGTCATGGTAGTCCAGAGGGGAAGGCAGGGTGGGGTCTAAGGGAAGGAGGAGACAGATGGTCAGAGCTGAGCGGCTCATTCCTGATTTCACACTTACCATCCCAATAATCAAACTCTCTCACTCCCATGAGTAAAGAGGCAGAAACAAGAGTAGGATTTCCCCCTCTCAGCCTTTCAAAGGGAATGGAAGCTAATTTATGAACTGCCGGATCAGAGGAAGAAGGAGAAAATTGTTTCCAATACTTATTTTCTGGCTTTTCAGCTACATGGCAGGCAGTTAGCACGGCGTATAAATCGGCTCTCCATGTTTCTAAATGAGAGCACAGTGACAATACCTCTTACTATGCCACTGAGGCTGTTACAAATGCTTTACGGGGGTCTACTTATGACTATGACTCAACCATCCAACTTATGGCCAAAACTGTGAAACTGAGGCACAGAAAGGTTGAGTTCCTGGTCCAAGTTCACACAGCTGTTAGGTAATACAGCTGTTACTGTCTCCCTGTGTGTCACTGCTGCCTTGGTACCCGGAAGGTCGTTGATGGCCAGTGAATATTGTCAACAGATGTGAAATGTCCATGGATCACATGTGTCCATAAAGCCTGAGTTTAGAGGGTTGTAAGTGTGAGTGTAGACTAGGGAAGGGCCAGAGAGTCCAATGTGTACATCCAAGTGGCCTCCTTGACCTTGACTCTATGATGGCTGAGCTGAGACTGGTGGCCAGGTGCCAGTGGTGACGTGGAACATGAGCTAAGGAAGAAGAAGGAAAAGAGGTCCCTCATTCCAGACCCAAGCCGTAAACCAAGGAGCAATCAAATGTCCCGTGACAATGTTAAGAGCTGAGCCTAGTAACATAGCCCTGTAATCCCAGAGGTAGAGGCAGGGGGATTGCAAGTTCAAGGCCAGCCTGGACAGCCTAGTATGAGATGCTTTCTTAAGGTAAAACGTAAAAATGGCAGAGGAGGGACATCGGTTAGTGGCTCAGTGGTAGAGTGCTTGATTAGCATGTGCAGGTCAGATTCAACCCTTAGTAACAACAACAACAACACACACACACACACACACACACACACACACACACACACACAATTATGTTCAGTAGGATGCCCTTGACCTAGAGCTTGTGTGCACGGGAAAGAGGGCTCTGAAAGCCTGCAGTGGAGCCCAGTGTCATGAGTGCCCACTTAGCACTAGCTATGGAGGGACTTAGCCAATCTCAGCCATTTCACATCCCCCATAAGTAATAAAACTGAATAACTCATGGTACCTCCACCACACTGTAAGTCGAATTGCTAAATGATCTTATTAATAAATAAAAAAAAACCTGGAGTCAGATATTGGGATGAAAACTGAAAGATCAGAGGAATAGAAAAAAGTCAACCAGCCAGCCACAAGTTCTTACTGCTAGGAAATCCTCGGCCCAAGAGAGAGCTACTTCCTGTATACTCACACTTTATATGCTTTTCTGTGCTCTGCCATCCTACTTCCTCTCTCTGCCCAGCTTCATCACTTCCTCTTTCCGCCCAGCTCTATCACTTCCTGTCTGTCTGTCCAGACCTCCAAACCTCTATGGTTAACTAGCACTAGGATTAAAGGCGTGTGCTACCACTGCCCGACCTCTATGTTTAATATAGTGGCTGACTTTTTCCTCTGATCCCCAGATAAGCTTTATTGGGGTGCACAAATAAAATATCACCATACCACACAGCCCTCCTACTTTGCCTGGGGGATTCAGCAAGAAAAATAGGTCCATTTCCCAAACTGGAGAGCTGGGTGCTGCCCACAGTTGACCAATGGGACCACGATTGTGTGTTTCCTTTCCTGGGATGGCAGTATCTCTAAGGGATTCCTGAGAGAACAGGTTCCCAGGCCTCTGTCAGTAGGAGAGGTTATCATCCTCTGGTCCTCAAGTTTGGCTGCAGAGCAGCTATGTGATAAAGGGATAAGCAGGAGGTGCAAAGGATGCCAGGGTTCACAGTGCCCGAGATAACGAGCTTCCTCAAGCATCTGGCTGAGAGTCGAAGCATTGGGAACTTGCCCAGGTGCCAGATCAGACCATCACTCTCACAACTGGAATCTGTCAACTTTCTTCACTCTGAGCTCCCAAAGAAATGTGGTGGAGGGGGACAGCTGTGCTTTCCAAAAGAGATGATGCCACCTGGGCTGGCAGAGCCACACTCAGGTGAGGCCAGGGAACACAGATGCCAGCACTGTTGCTGGTACTTAGGAACTGGTTCAGTGCTCATTTTCTACCTTGAAGTCGGGATTTCATTCTTGTCCTCCACTTCTGGAACAAAATTAGATCCCATGGGTAACATGACTAGGAGGCCCTTTGAGAACATGTTGCAAAGGTGAAAAGGCCACTGTGTGAGCATATTCTAAAGTTTTATAATCCGGGTTCAGCTGGTACCATCATAGCATTTTATCCACCCTAGCATGTAAAGCAGGCATTTCTTTTGACCAAATAGATTATAAGTTCCTTTCATTACATTGGAGCCCTCAGCCCACATGCCTGACACAGATCTAAGAGAACTTATTCTAAATTCTCTGTACAAGAGTGAATCAGAGATTAAGGGAATTAGGGACTCATTGAGGTTGGGGAGCACTCAGGAGTAGCTGCCGCAGAACCCCCAGTCGGCATCTGTTAACTCTACCAACCAGAGTGTGATGCATTGTATAGACACACTCTTCATACAGTACCAATAAGGCAACCACACTAGGAAAAGCTCTGAGGCAGAGCCCATGTGTACCATGTTACAGAGGTTGAAGAAAACCATCTGTGTGAACTTGGAGAGGGGCTTTCTTCTGAAGAGCTTTACGTGACCACATTTGATAGAAATTTCATGTTGCATTTCAGATCCTGCCTGGCTCATAATATAGAGCTGCTCTTCATGGAAGTCAGGGCTATTCTGACCAGCAGGAGGGTTCTGGCCTATAGGAACCAGAGTTCAAGGGACTGGTTCCCCAGGACCTGAGGGAGGCTATCAAACACACACAAGAAATAGCTGGAGAAATGTGGAACCTAAGTACAAATTTTATCTTAACCCACTTACTCGTTTTGATCAGGTCGCCATTCAAAAGTGTCCACTAGGTCTTGGTACCAGGAGGGGCATTGAGAACAATGTAGCAGATGACAGCTCGGGAGGGCAGGGGGGCCAGACATGAAACACCAAGCGTGCTACGTGATACTCATATGCACACCAGCCCCTGGCCTCCACAGAGGAAGAGGGGATGGAGGCGGGAGGAAGGAGCCACCGCAACCTGCTGCCTCAGCTGATGTGGCTAATTTGCCATCTCTCTCCTCATCTACCTACTCTGGCTACACCAGTTAAGCACCATTTAACCATGTTTTCCTGTCCCTCCACCACCCATCCTTCAGAGCCCGAGCCCTCCGCAGCTGATCTGCCATGTGCCGCACTGAAGCAGAGCTTGGCTGATACCCATCGTGATAAACTACTGAGCTAAATGAGACTCCAAACCCACAGCTTATTGTTATCTTTAATGATAACTAATCGGCATATCACAAGTCCTGTTCATTACAGAGAGCAAACAGCTGAAGGAGGATGGCTTCGGGTTAGTCCGGGCCAATGCACAGAGGAGCCCAAAATGCCCTTAGGCACCCTGAGGGCTCTGTGCTTACTCAAGAATAGCTTGATTTAGGCACAATTAGGCGTTGGAAGGGATGGAGCATACAAATGAGTTAGGGCTTAATTCATTAAAAAACTGTCTGGAACATTAATTGAGCTTCAATCAGAGTATCCAACCATAAATTCTCACCTGTTTCACAACTGGTTCAGGCTCAATTGAGCATTAATAGATTTTTTTCTGGTCCATGCAAATGAGGTGATAATTCATTCTGTTGTGTAATTGAATAATTTTCAAATAGATTTATTCACAGGGACAGTTAAATTGTACCAAATTGTCTAATGTAGCTCATGGTGCTTAAACAAGGCACAGCCGAGTTCCATTCTGGCACAATGGAGAGCTCACGGGACAGAGATGGGGCCAGTGAGTTCACTACAGGTTTGAGGAGCGGTAGACCTTAAGACACCTGACGATGTTCATCCAGCCTTTTAGAGCCATGGCCCCAGTTGTTATTTGCGTTTGTTTCTCCTTCCTTTCTTACTGCTACTTACAAGTAGGGTCAATAAAAATTTGCAGGAAGTCATTTCTGAGCTTAGCGGTCACCATTTGTAAGCATACACCCTCCAGTTTTTGTGCCCCGACATGCCAGCCTTTCTGAGAGTTCAATATGTCAGCCTACTTGGTGCGTTCCAGACCAGTGAGAGACTGTGTCACACACACACACACACACACACACACACACACACACCACACACCACACACACACACACACACACACACACACACACACACACACACAAGGTTGACAACTCCTGAGGTGTGACAATGGAGGTTGTTCTCTGGCTTCCACATACACGCTCTCAAACACATATATACAAACACATGCACGATTTTTTTTAACAAGTTCTCCATGGCCTACCTAGGAAACTGGCTTCTCTATGAAGCCTTCCCGGAGATCGTCTCCCCCAAAATGTTGCTCCAGAAGAGGTCTGTCTAACTTGTCACAGCCATGTCTTCTCTGAAGGCTGCTCACACTCACCCATGCTGCATTTCACTTGTTTGTTCCCATTGCTCAGTCCCCTAGCCTATGAGCTCATCGCAATGACGACAGCCTCTCCCTCGGGTTCTCTGTTGGTTTACACTCATTTGGACTGACCCAACTTGATCTTAAACCCCGTGTCTTTAGTGACACATGTGAATCAGCTGGACAGATTGGCCTCTGTGATCAAAACACTACCCTGGCAAGCTCTCTCTGTCTGAGGCCCTATGGATCAGCAGGTCTTCCCACTCTGCCTGCTTAAACACACTTACCAGTGCCCTGTTAGCTCCTACAGATGACTGTATTTCTTTCTGAGGCCTGGATGGCTTCTTTTTGTGTGTGAAGATCAGGGCTCAACCAAAAAGCTCCACAGTGGACAGTGGACAGTGTCACTCCATGCCACAAGCACACTCTCAGAAGCATAGATACACTTGCATCTTTCTACACAGTCAGTGTAGTGGGTAACAGTAAATTCTAGTGGGTAACAGTAAATTCTCATGCTGAACCAATTTCTTTGGCTTTTATTCATTTTTATTACTGGTCTACCTGATTGACCTGGTCATTGGCAATCATAGGTCCTCTTATTCCAGGCTTAATTATTGACATTAACTCTTGGATCACAATTGCCCTTCATACAATTATGTGCGTGTGTGTTATAGAACGATGAAGAAAGGATTACAGATGTTGGCAGTGTTCAAGGAGGCCTTACTGAAGGTAAGAGCTGGGAGCTGATGCAGATGTGAAAAGAGTCATTGCACATAGTTAGATAAGGCGTTAAGGACCCTGTCACAGACCTGGGTCCAAGAAAAGAGAAACTCAAGGGGTTGCATCAAGTGGGACAACGCATCCAGGAGATTGTTGCTCTTGTCCCGTGGCATGTGAACTGAATGTTTGCATGGTGGCTGGAAGCTGGTGCTGTCTCAGTATGAGTTCTCTACTTTGATATGTCGACACAAAACCCACAACTCTCAACTCAGAGGATAAGAGGTAGTTTATTCTGAAGCCAGATATGAATGACCATGAACACAGGTCTAGGTCACCCCAAATTCCGTGTTCCAGTGTGGAAGCAGTTTCATGAAGTTTTTATAGTAACAGAGCAAAGAAAGTCATAAATAAAAATGCTTTCTAAACACATTGGCGGGAGCATTTAATAGGCAGTTCAAGAACAGTTGAGAAATCTCAGCCAGAGGCCTCAGATGCTGTCTGACGACTCATAGCCATTTGGTTGGTGGAAACTAGGGTTTTCTTAAGCTAATACATTCCAAGAGGTTTTGATCTGTTAACCACAGGATGTTAGGTACAACACAGAAGTGGGTAAGGGATGGCTCTTTAAGGGACTAAAGCTAGCCCGAGATAAATTATAATCAGGTTCTGGACCTGCAACATTCCAACCTCTCAGCAGTCATTGAAGATCTAATCCTTTAGTGAGCTTTATAGGAGGTTTCTGTAGGAAGGTGCAGCTTTTCTGAGAACTTCATTCATACAGATGATCCAGGTGAGGGAGTTGCACCCATTCACTGGTCTGGTGTGCTCTGTACATTCAAAGGTCAGGTTTTGCTGTCAGGCTTTGATAGGCCCCTATGTCCACATGTGTTCTGATTTAATTTGATAAGTCCAGAGGTGGTAGCATGTCACTTGCCTGATTCGCTGAGCTGTTGGTCTGGTGCTGTACTTGCCCAAACAAGATGCAGAGTCCCTCTACCTCAGCCGTAGCTCTCAAAGTGAGGCAAAGCATGCTGTTTTGTGAATGGAGCCACTCGGGGCCTGAAAGCCACTGTTCTGTGTAGTATGAAATAACTGAGAGCAGCCATGGATCTCTGCTTTCTGCTATTTTCCAAAAGTTTTAATTGTCCTGGACCCCCACATTCTGACCTTTGCCCTCATCTCTACAGGTTGACTCCCGGTCTCTGATCCCACTTCCTTTTCTCAAAGGCTGGTTTCCTCTGTACCTCTGCTACCTGTTATTCAATCCCTACTCCACACTCCCCCTTTTTTTCCTATATTTTGTCTGGCTGTCTAGTTATTTAAAGTTGAAGGCTAAACCCAGTTGTGCTCTTTAAACACAGCGCAAAGCAGAAATTGGTCATCCCTGGTCATTTTGTTGTTGTTTATTTCTTTGAGCATCTTAATTTCCTTAAAGATGTTAATCGACTTTTCGTTGTTTACTTGAAATCCATGTGTGCATCTCATCTGCCATCTGCGTTTCCTGCTGCTTCTGTTTCATGGTGCCTCCAGTCTTTGCGTGTTTATTTTTGTCTGGGGACTGCTCCTTTGCATGGGCATTTTATTCCTGAGACCTGGATAAGGAGGATTTACTTTACAGAGTGTTTGTATCTAGTTCTATGAGGTGCCAGTTAAAGATAGTCTAAATTGTATTCTCAGCTTGAAATATTTTAGACCACCCAGTTCCTGAGACTCAAGACGGTCAGCTTGTATATGATTCAGACTAAGGTTCCAAATTCTTAGGACAATTTCTTTCCACTCTTTAGTGCTGGGTTTTTATTTCAAGAAAACCATGTCCTCAATATGTGATAGGGACATTGGTTGAAGAAGGAGAATTTTCTAATAAAATGTCCATATTACACGGGTCTGGGGCTCTGTCTTCTGCTTCACATACCAACCCACACCCACCCCAGGCCACATAAAAACCAAAGCCTGTGAGAGCACCTGGTTGACGAACAGCCTCCTGGTGAAAGCCAATGTTGCTACTCCACTTCTCCTGAGTTCCCGACTTGAATTGCTCCTTTGACTGAGATCGCCTTACTCTTTTGCAAGCTCAACAATGCATTTAATATAATTTTAACAGCTATCCACATTGTGTAATTGTGCTTGGAAAGGTCTCTCTAGGTACTCAACCAGCATATTGTTCCTTTTCTTTGTCACTTACACATTCTCTCTCTTCTGAGTAAGGGGACCATATAATTGATTACCTGAACGAAGGCTCTTTCGAAAGTGAAAAAGGATGTTCCGTGTGATTTAATGTTTTGAAGTATTTTCTCACAAATCTGAGAACGCAGACGAGCCACTGAAACAGTCCAGCCTCTCAGAATTTACTCTCGCTGCTTCTCAACCTGTTGGCCAAGATCACATGCAAAATTTACTCTCAGACATCTTACAAAAGGAAAAATATCTCTACACATCAAAGAAAAAGTTCAAACTTCTTGATTGCTTCTCTGAATGTTAAAGAAA
Organism: Peromyscus attwateri; assembly: GCA_902168425.1. Taxonomy (NCBI): domain Eukaryota; kingdom Metazoa; phylum Chordata; class Mammalia; order Rodentia; family Cricetidae; genus Peromyscus; species Peromyscus attwateri. The sequence continues at coordinate 10,474 of CABHPP010122859.1, read as the reverse complement.
ATAAGGAGAATTACTCCAGCTATAGCTTTATGTATTTTGATCTGCCTTTGTCTTATCTGGCTTGGATTTTGCAAAGCTTCTGATCACTCACGTCCCTGAAAGATCCATGTGCAGAAGGCTGGGTCCCAGGTCACAAGTGCGAATGGTAGTGGAACCTTTACCAGGTGGGGTCTCATGGGAGGAGGTTAGGTCATTGGGGAGTGCACTTGAAGGGGGTATTGGGACTACCTCTTGCTTCCTGGCACCCAAGGGGTGATCAACCTTACTCACCTACACACTCTTTACACAATATTTGACCTTACCACAGCCCAACAAGGTGAACAGATTGTGGGCTGAAACCTCTGAAACTGTGAGCTCAAAGGAACCTTTCTACTCTTTAAGATAGTTACACTATTTTTGTTAGAGTCACTGAAAGGTAACTAATACAAATCCCATGACAGTGGTATTTTCCTTAACACTGAATTTTTTCAACTATTGTCTTAAAACCACAATATAGATTTTTATGTGATAACATATAAAGTTATCTGTGTATCTTGATAACTGCAGCTTCCCTTTCTCTTGGCAGACTATCACAGTTTAGCTAAAAGTAATTAGGAATTTATGTGCCCCATATCTATAGCATATTTGTTTCAATAGGCTGTGTTTTTCAAGTAAGAAAAAAATTATACACCAATTTCCAGAAAATAAAAAAAGAACTACAGATTTTCTCATTTTTAATCTTTTATGTGGCTTGAACACTTGTCCTCCATATCCCAGGGTCCTCTGTTTGTAGGTTTTGTTTTTAATAATTGCAATTCATGGCCAGTCTCAAAGCCTGAGGTTTTCCTCTTTCAATTATTGAGCGCTTGATTGCAGATTACAATTCAGTTTGGACAAAATTCAATTCTAATTTAGATGACTTGTTTCCAAAACTTTAGCACTCAGATTGTGCCATGAAGACTGCTTTGTTTTGTTGACATTAAAGCTATCAGCAATTTTATGCTATTCCATTTTATTCTTTGAAATCTCAAATATTTTAGAAATTTAACCAATGACAGGAAGCAAAGCGAGAACTGTGTGCTTCCTTGATGAAATGGGGACTTTAAGATCCAACCAAGCTTCCTCGTAGACATTTTACCGTTCAGCTGCATACTGATGGAATCTAATGAATTTTCACAGCTAAAGCTCCTATTTCTCTGTGTAGAACTTCGTCTCAGCACAGTTATGAATTGCGTGAGTATATCAGTTAGGAAGACATTCATCAGAAGACGTTTCTCAGTTTAGCAGGACTAATACTGTAAAGTGTGACCCCTCGTATACTACACACCTCTCACATATGTCTGCCAAGCCGAGGATAGAGGGCCAGAAGGTCTGCCCACACCACAGTCTGTTAATTATAATAGTTTACTTTTTTAAGTGAGAAATCTAGGATCCCATAAGCAGATGAGATACAGGGTGATCAGCACAAAACCAAGACATCTGGCAGATCAGGACACACAGGCTGCCTTCTAGAGTCTGTCCATCTCACATGGGTTTGTATTTCCAGGGCAGACAGAGAGCATACAGTATCTCCGATTATCAATGCATGTTTGCTGAACAAACGACTCTAAACTTACCTGTGTCTAAACACGACATTCTGTATGCCAGTGCAAGGGACTAAGAATGGGAGCCCTTTGGAGCTTTGTAACAAGGCCTTCCAACTTTCCACCAAGGGCTGAAGAGATAGCTCAGCAGTTAAGAGTGCTTGCTTGCTGCTCTTCCAAAGGACCAAAGTTCAGTTCCCAGTACCCACATGAGGTGACTTACAACCTCCTGTAAGTCCAGCTCCAGGAATCCAATGCCCTCATCTGGCCTATGTGGGTACTACACACTTATGGTGTATACTCACACAGCCACATACATTTTAAAACAGTTTGAAATCCCAAATCCCACCACATAGGTGGCTGCTCCCTTTGCTTACACTCAACCCCATTCTTAGTCCCTTGCACTGGCATACTGTAATCTTGCTACCGCTGTGAATCGTAATATAAATATCTGATAGGCAACTCCTGTGGGGGTCGAGACCCACAGATTGAGAACCACTGTCTTAGAACTTGTGGCGTTAGGAAGTGTCATGGGGTGAAGGCTTTTTTTTAATGGATAAGTTTAACCATTAGCTCAAATAATGTTTATAGGAAGGCAACTCTGTTAGACCCTGTGCTGGGTCTGGATATGGAAAGAATAGACCTCCGCTCTCATTCTATAAGAAGCTGCCATCCTCTATGGTATTTGGGACATCTCCCAGCCCATGGGGTGTTCTTCATGGCACTATGGGAAACCAACTCCCCTCCCGAGTTTTCTCTCTCAACCCACCTCCACCCAAAAAGAAAGAGCCCAAGGAAGGGAGGTATGCTTAACTCCTAACCTGTGACTCCCCTGTCAGCAGGACTTTGAGAAACTGACCCATTAAAGCTTTTTCGGGAGGTTTGGAAGTGAAGGGCAGAGGTAGAGCCCTTGCTTAGCCTGTGTATGGTCCTGGGTTCTATGCCTGCCTCTGGAAAGAAGAGAAGAAAGTGGATTCGGTCCTGAACTCAGATCACATTCATTATGTATTGTAAAAAATGAATAGCTTATTTTTGATACTGTGGGTGAAGCAGGGCCTCATATGTGCTAGGCAAGTATTCGGCCACTGAGAGAGAGTCCCAGCCCAGAAACAAATGACTGCTTGTTACCTAATTTTAGCAAAATGTTAAACTCATGCATCTTATGTCCAAACAAAACTAGACCCACAGGGAAATGTAACCTTCTAATACAATACATTTTTCCAATGTTTCATCCCTTCCTGTCATTCCTCATTAATGTTTCACAGGCTCTCTCTGAATTTATTAAAGTGTGTGAATGTTCATCTGTGTTACATCTTTCCTCAGACTTGTACCTGTGGCAGAAACCAGTCTTCAACCTCATTTCCTTCTAATTCCTTCCAATTGCTGGAGCCTGTTCTTCGTGCCAGTGCAGTTGGTCTGTCCTGTGAGAACCCTGGGGTCATGTTTCTCTAAACCACACATGATACCCAGGAGTCGTTCCAACAGGCACTTCCCTCATGGCCTTCCAAAATTTAAGTTCTACTTGGTCTCAAAAGGAATGTAGGCCAGGAGAGCTCATAGCGCATGTGTAGGAAAATGGCCTTTCCCATTTCCCAGCTGGTGACGGGGAGTGGCTTACAAGTCATAAAGACCTTGTTAGACAAGTTTCCTTGAACAAACTAAATCACATATTGGAAGAATTTTGAGCCACACACGCAAAAAGAGTTAAAATCTGAGTCTGAAAAAATGTTACATAAAAATGAATCATTCCTTATACATCAAAAGATACTGCTGAGAGGTTGAAAACAGCGGACAGAATGAGGAAAAAAATATTTTCAGGAAGGGCTAGGCATGGCGACACACACCTCTAATCCCAGCACTCAGAAGACAGAAGCAGGTGGATCTCTATGATTTCAAGGCCAGCCCGGCCTGCATAGCGAGTTCCAGGCCAGCCATAACTGCATAGTGAGACCCTGTTAATATTCAGAACTTATAAAGCTGTCCTAAAGCAAAACAATGAAACAATGGTCAACTTTAAGACCTTTAAGAACTTTAAGGGAAGTGTCTGCATGGAAGACACACGAATGGCCAGTGAGCACATGAAAACACGCTCAACGGCACTGGTCATCAGAGAAGCACAGATGAAGCCTCAATAAGACCCACTCCATGTTGATGAGGGGGAAAAAAGTGAAAGTAGGTTTTAGGTAAGAATGTGGAGAAAGTGGTGGGCTTTATGGCAGCAGAATGCCACAGCCCTCCTATAAACACGTCCCTAAACTAGTGCTTCAAAGGATGTTGGCCAGGAGCCAGGCTGGACAGACAAGACAAGGCTCATTCCAACCCTGAGTGTCACATGAACTCCTGAAAGCCTTCCAAGGCTGACTTCATAGAAAAGCCATTTGTGGCCTTTGGGGCTCAGGTCAGTGGAGGAGTGCTTGGCTAGTACCCGTGATGCCCTGTGTTCCATCTCAGCACCATGAGAGCACTTGTGCGCCCCCCCCATACTCACACACATTTGCACACTGTCACATACTCAGACACACACACTTATACACATTCACACACACACACATTCACACACTTGCACAACATACACACACACACTCATACACACACAAACACACGCACACTTGGGTGGTAGGGAGGGGATTGTTGTGAGCTCCAGTGACCAACCAAACATTTGGAAAAGCAGTAGAAAGAAAACTGAATGTTCCTAAGCAACAGAACCCTTAGGGAAGACATGATAAACACCTCTGAAAATGTGAAAAGCCCGTGTGAACAATGAGTTTATTCTTACCCTATATGATCCTAGAGGACAGAACTAGTGCCCCTCAGTTGATGCTATAAAGATTGAAGTTAAATATAAGGAAGAGATTTCTAATAATTAAGGCTATCTGAAAATCTGCATGTTGCCCTGGGAATATGTTAAGTCCCCCCAAGTTAAAAGGCATCGCTGCGTAAAGCCTTTACCCATTACCATGGCAATCATTTTGTTAGGAAATGCGATGACCTCCCCTACAAGAATCTTCAACTCTATTACTTTATGGTTCTATAAATATTTTTCAATCTTGACACAGGACTGTATTTTGGAGTTGGTAGGCTATTTATGTTCTGATTCGGAGTGTGTGAATTATCTTTCAAATTTCTGACGTGGTACCTGGGTGCTAGGGCTGCAGAATGAATAATTCCCTAGGCAGAATGTAGATTTATGATATGTAGAGTAATTTAGATTCTACCTCATGGCCATCACTGAGTGGCATCTTTTCTTACACTTATGAGAAGGAATGGGCTGTTAAATAAGCAAACAACAGACGGTTTCTGTGGAATGTATGCAATTTGTTGAGCAACCCCATACTTGATAAACATGTTAGTTGATATGTCTTATTGACTACCATTCTTGTAGAGTGCATTTTTAACTCTAGCTTCTGCTGGTTACACAGTCACTCTATTTGCTTCTTTGGTTGAGAGTACTCACTACCTATAGCTAGTCTTTTACAGTAAGAAGCTTGATTAACATAAACTTTACCTCAAGAAAAAAAACCATAAACTTTACCTTAATTGAATAAGTCGAACAGCAGTGTCTAGTACCAAATAGATTCATGTGGCCCAAATCTTACACAGCCTTCCTCCCTAAATACACAGTGGTAAAATGCTGAACTTATAGCTCAGATTTCACGGACTCTCACTCATACCTGCAATGTAAAATTGTAGCTATATAAACCCTTCCCACATAGGCATTTTTGGAAGGCCCTCAGAGAAGTCCATAAATGCTTATCATGTGCATGTTTATTTTCTGTGTTAGCTTTTCATCACTATGACAAAATGCCTGAGATAATCAACTGAAAAATGAAAAAGGTTTATTCTGGGCTAACAGTTTCAGAGTTTCCAGTCCATGACTGAGCCATTGCTTTGGGCCAGTGTCAGGGAAGAACATCACAGTTTTAAGTCTATCCATTTTTAGTTTGTTTTTGTGTGCGGTGTAAGGTCCAATTTTATCCTTCCAAATATGGCTTCTAAGTTTTCTCAGCACCGTGATTTACGGAAGACATAGTCTCTTTTCTCCCGCAGTCTCTTCTTGATGCCTTTGCCAAAAATCAGTCGACCATATATGCTTGGGTTTATTTCTAAGCTCAGTGCTCAGTTCTGCTGGTGTCTGTGTGTTTGTATGCCAGGACTACACTGTTGTTGTTTGTGGTTTTGTAATAGAATTTTAAATTCTTCAGTTGTGAGTTCTCCAACTTTATTTTTCTTGCTTGTAATTACTTAGCTACTTAGGGTTTGGGTTTTTTTTTTTTCCATTTCTGTAAAGATTCTGTTGAGATGTTGATAGGCATTTCATTAACTCTGTATAATATTTGGGGTAATATTGACATTTTAACTGTATTAATTATTTCCCATGGTTCTGGAGTATCCCATTCATTTGAATCCTCTTTAATTTCTTTCATAGATTATTAAAATTTCTGGTGTATAAGTCTTTTGCCTTCTTGATTAAATTTGTTCCTAAATCATTTTTATTTCCATGTCATCTTAAAGTGGATTTACTTCTTTTGAAATACCTCATTATTTATGTATAGAAATGCCACCATTTTTTGTGCATTGATTCTCTCATGTGTGAATAAAGACAGTTTTCTCCCTTCCTTCCCCACCAGCCCATGTTTATTTCCATTTTCTTTCCTACCACATTGTCTAAGGCTTCCTACACAGGGGTAAAAAGCTGTAATAGGAAGAGACACCTTTGCTTTCCTTCTGATGTCAGTGGGATGGATCTGTGTTGATTTCATCTCGAAACTTCACTGAATTCAGTAGTAGTTTCTTTGGTAGAGTTTTCTAGGTTTTCTACATATAGGACCAAATGGAAATAATTTACTTCTTTCATTCTGATTGGGGTCATTTTTATTCCTTTCTTTCTTTCCTTTTTTATTTTTGAAAGATGACTCTTGCTTTAGTAGGACTGTGTTTAGTAAAAATGGCACGATAGACGCCCTTGTACCAGATCTTAAAGGAGACCCTTCCCTGCTCTCCTCACTGATGCTGTTAACCGTGGATTTCCCACAGATGCCCTCATTATGCTGAGAAACTCTTCTTCTATAATTAGACTGTTGAGAGTTTTTATAATTAAAAAGCAATGTTGAATTTTATAGAATGCTTATTGTTATTTAATTGGGGTGATGGTAAGAATTCCTCCCTTTGGTCTATTAATGGGATGTCTCATTGATTGACTTGTAGAGGTTGAACCAGCCTTGCATGCCAGAGACACATCTTTCTTGATCCTAATGTATAAATTTTATGTTGAATTCAGTTTGCTAATGTCTCATTGAAGGTTTTTACTTTACTGTTTATCAGAGATAATAGCCTATAGTTTCCTTTAATGTCTTTGTCAGGCTTAAAGTGACAAAGTTTATCAAATATGTGTAAGATATTCCTTGTAGCTTTAAATTTTGGAAGAGCTGAAGAGGTATTAGCATTATTTTTCTTTGAAATCTTTGAATTCAGCCGTGAAGCCACCCAGTCCTGGGTCTTCCTTTGTTAAGAGATTTTAATTACTATTTTAATGTCTCTCTTTCCCCCCCCTCTCCTCCCTGTATAATATACATGAGAGTTCTCTGCAGTTGCTTATAATTGTTAAAACAATGTGTGCTTTTTACCCTGTAACTTTTCTAGTCTCTTTTCAACTGGTTTCTGTCCTGAAGCTTACTCATTCCTTCTTTTTGCTAACTGTGGAGATTCCTCCTCCTCCCCCTGCTCTTCCTCCTCCCCCTCCTCTTCCTCCTCCTCTTCCTCATTGTAGTGCCATGTTTGGCTGTTGCTGGATATTTCTTCTGTTAAATGTAGGCATCGATTGCTATAAATCTGTGACTGGAGCTGCTTTCACAGAAATCCCTTGGGCTTTGGTGTGAAGTTTTCCCACTGTTATCAGTTTCAAGATATTTTTCTATTTCCCATTTTGTTTTCTTTGACCCATTTGATTGGGCACATATTGGTGTCCATATTTGCTTCTGGATTCTTAGTCTTGTTGTTTTCCCTAAAATGAGGAGTTGTAGTATCAGGTCTGATATGACCGGCAGATGGCTGTAATGGCTTGGGATTGCAGGATGGGGGTGTTCAGAGGGGGTATAGAGCCACAGTTCTGAACTAGGGGTCCCAGAAACCTATAATGGTAACTGGGATTTGGGCACGGTTCACTCTCTGTGGCATAATTGGATACATATTCCCTACAGAGCTGGTTGATGACACCAGGCACACTCCAGCAGCTTAGACCTAGAACACCGGGCTACTGTTGTGCTTCTGACTGGGCTGGGGGTGAGGTGCACAGCACACAACAGTGGCCTGCTTCCAGGGCACAGATGTCATCTGGGATCCAGAGTCAATATGGCACAGGAATGACTCAGGCCCAGAGTTGAGGCCACATGGTCGTATCACTGGCCCCTGGAGTGATGGTACATTGGCAGTGCCCCAGTGAGCACAGAGCTGTGGCTTGAAGCTTGAGAGCCAACGATCAGGACAATGATTCCTCCGCCATGCAGCACAGCAGGAGGCTTCGGCAGCTCAGACTTCAGGGATTCAGTTCAGTTTTAAGGAAGCAGGATGTTACCGCTGTTTGGTCTGGAGGGCAGGAAGTGACAATTCACCAGCACTGTTTCCTCAGGACTGAGCTGTCCCTTCAGCTCAGCCCCAGGTGGTACAGACTTGGCTCAGCCAGACGCTGGCTCCCTGTGAGGCAGAGCACCAAGTCAATTCAGGTGCTGGATGGGGTGCACAGTGCTGACTTCTTCTATGGAGTAGCTCAGTAGCTCAGCAGGGGGACCCCACTTACAGCTTAGTGCCTATAAGGACTACCGGGGAGTCCTCTGTGGTAAGAACTTCATGTGACCAAGTTGGTGAAGGTGTGGCACGGCCCTCCTGGCTACCACTGTCCTCGCAGGAAGGAGTGTGTCTGAGTTGATCTTGACTAGAGTTCCAGGCAGGGATGCTGGGGCCAGGGATGTCCCTTCCTCTCACTGTGTGTTTGCCCCGAATGTCTGTGCTCTGGCACCCTCATTTAGTTATTTTTTTTTAAATCAAAATATAGTTTTATATACTTGCGGCCTTGGCTGTCTTTCAGGGTATGCTTGGTAGGGGCATCTAGTCAGCCATCTTGCTGATGCCGGTGGTCATTCGTTCTTATTGAACGCTGTCATCATGAGGTTCTATGTATTGTTTGTCTGGTTGAATCTTGGCTTCCTTAAGCATGGTCAGTCTCTCTTACCCGAGTCAGTTGGTGCTCCATAAATGCCCGTTAAGTGAGCAGCTGCACCCCCTGATGAGATACTTAGCTCACTGGACATGAACAGCCGAGCAGCCCCTGCTCGAGGACAGATCGCCTCTGCATGTAACAGGAAGTGATTTGAGCTGTGACAATGGCTAGGGCCTGGTGCTCCAGCCATTCCTAAAGCCAAGTACTTTCTCTCTTCGTCAGTTTCTGTGGAGTTGACTTCAACTGTTCCTCCATGAAACATCTAGACAGACATAAGGCAGCATAGACTGCTGGCTATCAAATACAGATTATAGAGTGTGATGGAACCCAGGGCACGTTCAGCGGCTAATGATTCTCTCTATGTAATGATGCTACCATGTGTCATTACCCTACAGCAGGGACAGACACATTCTTCTACGAAGGGCCAGGTATATACTCGTGAGCTTTGTTATAGCGCCTGTGAACAACTAGATGATAACACTCTGTTTAGGAGACCAGGCAGTGAGCCCAGTTTGTGCTGCAGGGCGCTGGGTTGTTTGCACCTCTTCTAAAGCTGTATGTGTTCTTTAAGAATTACTGCCCAGGCATGGAAGCACACACCTTTAATCCAGACCTCAGGAGGCAGAGGCAAGTAGATCTCTGTGAGTTTGAAGACAGCCAGGAGTTCACAGTGAGACTCCGGCTCAGCTCAAAAAAAAGTTATTCATAATTAAATATGTTCTTTGGCTTGGGGTTGTATTTCAATGATTGCCACATGTTCAGGGCCATGGGTTCCATCCCCAGCAGTGTAAAACATTAATGTGTTCATTTTTCCTCTCTTTTCCTGCCCTTTTATCTCATAAAAGGGTTATCTTCTTTTTAAAAACAAGACTGCTTTTCTTAGTCGTTTTAAAAGGTATACGTGGCCAGGACAGGCAGGAGCCAGGAATCTGTGTTCATAAAAGATGGCTACGTGGGAAAGCGATATGGTCCCTTCTCAGGTGTGTTCGGCTCTGCCTCATTACCTGCTCTTCCCCCTGCTACCCACTCAGTCCTCCAGGGCCATGGGACCCATATTGTTGCTCACTCCAGCCAGCACGACACTGGGGCCGCGTCAGCGAGCTTCTGCATGCTTCTCTTCCTGTCCCTTCAGTCTTCATCTGGTGGTGACTGTCATCCTCAAAACTCCTCAGAACCTTCCCAGAGCCCTCCAGAATGCTCAGTTCAGCCTGTAGCTGGCAGCCTTGATAGCTACCCCGTTCCCACCTACCTTCTCAGTTGTCTTTGTTCCGAGTCAAAGCATCACCATGAAGCTGAACAAGCCATGGCTTTCCAGCTTTCTGCTTCCCTCCCCCATGATTAGAGACCTGTGTTAGTCTGGCTAGCAATTCTGCTGACTTTCTTTCCAAAAGATTGCGAAGATGTCAGTTGCCAAGCAACACACATGTCATGGCTTCTTCCAGCCATATGGACTCTTTTTTAAAAAGCCACAAATATTTGTCTACAACTGTATCCCACATGTGGATGGTGTGGAGCGCAGGACAGCAGACTGGTGGAATGTTGTATCATGTTATTTGACTTGGGATCTTTTCCTGAAGGCTTACACAGAGTCATATGGAGAGCGGGAAGTGTGTTCCTTTGGCCACGTGCATTGATGAGCAAGACTTCCCACAAAGAACTTCAGTTTAGTCATCTGGGGGGGGTGGGCATTTGTAAATCC
>CABHPP010122858.1:0-22061 GCA_902168425.1 Peromyscus attwateri | reverse complement strand
ACAGATGCCTGGCTTCCAGTTTCGATGGAAATAATGAAGTGGAGACAGTTTCCTTTGGGGGATTGTCATGAGGAAGGAATAGTGAAGAACTGCACAGAGCCTTCTTTCCTAGGAAACCCACAAGATAATGCCAAAATTCAAGAGAAAGGACAAATTAACCCCACCAAACTGCAAGGAAAAAGAGATAAAAATTTCTAGGAAAGGGAAGTACATGTTGATAATTTAAAACAACAACAAAAAAAACACCCTGACATGACCATGCCACAGTGCTGAGAGGGACCAAGTGGCAAAGTGTGGAAAAGGCAGCACAGGAAATGAGGGGCTGGGGACAAGCTCAGCCTGTGCCCTGAATAAATAAATCTCCTCAGTTACAAGACAAGTACCTGTTTCTACCTGTCCCACAAGGCACTCAAGAGAGACAAACAAAAGTCTGTCCACACTAAAGAGTTGGGCTGGGAACGTGCCGCAGCCAGTAAAGTGGTTGCTATGCAAGGGTGAGGGTCAGAGTTCTGATCCCTAGAACCCAAGTAAAGGCCAGGTGGGTAGCCACTGTTGCCTGCCTGTAATCCCAGTGCTAGGGAGGACCCAGGGAATCCCTGGAGTGAGCCGGCTAGCCAGACTGGCTAAAACAGGGAACTCCAGGTTCGACCAGAAACCCTACCACAGTATGTAAGGTGGAGGGTCATCAACATTGGGCCTCCACATACATATGTGTATGCGCGCACACACACACACACACACACACACACACACACAAAACACATACATACATATGTGCAAAACAAACAAGCAAAAAGTCTAAAGAGATTGGAACCTACAGTATTCCTTATGAATATAGCCAAAAGAAATTAAAAACCAGCATTAAAAAAAATCAGTCAAGGAAAAGGGGATCCATGTGTTAGTAAGAGCATAAATTTTTTTACTGAAAAAAAAAAAGAAAAATAATTTCTACTAATCTCTAACTAGCAAATAACTAGCAGGTATTATGTTAGTTGGCTAGGGCTGTCTGTCACAACAAAATACCACTGGCTGGGGAGCTTTCACAAAAGGAACGATCTTTTCACAGCTCTGTAGAGTAGAAAGTCTGAGATCCAGGGGCTGGCAAGGTTTTTCCTGAGGCCTCTGTCCTCGAGTTACAGCTAGCTATCTGCTCACCGCTTCTTGTGTGTCCATTCTCTGGTCTATGTGTTGTTTACCTAGGACACCACTTAGGAGACACACTGGACGAAGCCCTCCCTTGTAGCTCACTTCCCACCTTAGTCATTTCTTCTAAGGTCTACTCTCCAGGTGGAGTCACACACAGACGCTGGAGGTCAGGGTTTCAGTAGGAATTGACAGCTATCCATATGGGAGATTTTTTTTTTTTAAAGTGTAGTATCCTTGTTTCTAGAGCTAGTGAGATTAGTGAAGGAACCTAGCGTTTCTCTAAAGGAAAATGGTACCTTCTTCATTTGGTCACAGGCTGACCTGGAGATACAACTTCAGGTCACCTGGGCCAAGCAAGCTTCAGGAGAAGCTTGACTTCCTGAGGAATTTGCACTATGTGGGAAAGCAAGGGCCCTGTTTCATTGACTCCCACTGGGTGTTCTGTCAAAGAACTAAACAGGTTGTCCTTAACAAGGCTGTATCTCAGGAGGCATAGCTCTCCAGGAGGGAAGATGTCATTTTGATCAGATGGTCTCTTGAGGTCCAAAGGATGTTGGCACTTCTCTGGACAATTTCCCACTTCCTTTCACTCCTCTGCCTCATAAAGGAAGTTGGAAATGACTGCTTTCATCTGGGTTCCTAATATGGCTTACATGACTATGTATGCCCACACCCTTCCTGTAGTCAGCCCTTAGCCCTCTCTGTTCCCATTCTTCAGGAACAGTGATAGTCAATGACATAGCTCCTTGAAACAGACACGCACACTCTCATGCACACTCACGCACACTTAATGCAGAAACAGAATTAGAGAGTAGAGAGTAAAATGATGTGCACATGGTGTTTGCAAATCGTTTCCTCTGTAGATTTTAATCTCTTTGATTTCACAGAAATTGATTAAAAGTTTCCTCGGTGTTATGGTAAGCATGGGAAGTGACAACTATTGTATATGGGCTGACACACAAAGGCCCAAACCAAGAGCGTGACTCGGGTGTGCGCAGGTGAGGGCGAGAGTGCACACACTTCCTCTCTACCTCCCACTAGTGGAGAGGAGGCTTCTGCGCCTTTAGCAGGCTCCTTTGTACACCAGTACACCAGTTATGTGGGGCATACCGCAGATCCCAATTGGCAGGATGAATGCTCTATCCAAACAAGAAAAATCAAGCTAAAGTGAGTGTGTGGGGGGGGGGGGGGGGGGGGGGGGGTGCTACATAGACAAGATGTGCATTGATTTTCCTTTGAGTTAGCTGCTCTTGATAATGAAAAATTATATTAAGAAAAGTAAAGAAGTCCATATTTAGTGACATGTAACTCATCCTACCACATTCTTCTTCATTAAAAATATTCATAAGAGCAGAGAGAGGTGAGTCGGTAAAGCACTTACCATACAAGCTTGAGGCCCTGAGTTCCATACCCAGAACCCATGGAAAAACCCAGATGTGGTGATATGTACTTGTAATCCCGGAACTGAGGAGACAGAGACAGGAGGATACCTGGGGCTTGCTGGTCAGCCAGCCTAGCCTGGTCAGTGAGCTCCAAACCAGTGAAAAACCCTGTCTCAAAAGACAGCATAGATGGCACCTAGGGAATGATGGCCACACACACATACACATGTATTCATGCACCTACACATATGTGCACCCACACAGACATATACCCACCCCATAGACACACACATGAAAGGTATCCCTCCAACGCTTTAGCTAGAAGGTCATTCCGTGGATGTTACAGTCATGACTGATTCCCAGCAACTCAAGAACATGCTGCATCATTAGTAGACAGATGTCTTGATGCCAGGCTCCTTTCTCTGGGCTCTTCTGAAGAATCAAGGCAGGTAATATGTTATGGCTGCACATCAGTTTGCCCCAAGCGCCAAGCTTTTTGGAAGCAAGTCCACTGAAAATATTAAGTGCTCATTTTGGTTATTAGGATGAGATTGTTGGAAGAAAAAGTGGTGTAATTTACAATACTTGCTGTCTGAACTATTTAGCCCTGATTTTGAAGTTCATGATTTACCCCCAAAAGTGGCCCTGGTACTGAAAATGATAAGAATATGCACTTGGGAGCAAGTCCCCATCTTTACCAACCCAGTGTGGGCTCTTTGGCTTTTGTCATAAATTGGAAACACTTCTAGTTTTTATGGCTGGTTCATATGTAGAATTTCTCAAATCCAAGTGTGCTTTATAAATATCATGTCTTTTTCAGTAGAGGGAAAGCTGAGCGCTGTGTGGGGGTTGTTGTTGTTATGGTGTTTAATCAGCAAGCATTTATCATCTACCGTACTGAGGGCAAGGCATTGTGTTGAAAGTTTTGCAGTGTATGAAAAGATGAATCACATCAACCCATACCTTTTCAGAGGAATAAAACATGTGCATAAGAATTTTAACAAAATGCAGAAAATGACAGCTTCTTTGGGAACAGAAAACTGTGGTTAGCAAGGTGGAGAAGAGGGGGGGAGTAAATCTACCTAGAAAAGGCTATGGAGTTGTTTCTAACAGAGACATCTGGGGGCCTGGGAAGGAAGCTCTATGTCCAGAGAGGGTAAAGGAGCAAAGGAGCCAAGAGGAGGAAGGATGGAACAAAGGCTAGAGGAGCAGGCAGCAGATTCCTAGAGGAAGACTCACCTAGGCATGAGTATGAATAGAGAGACAGACCGTGGTCATAACAACAGGAAGCAGTGATAGGTTTCACTGCACAATAGATGCTTAGTTTATCCGGCTTAAACTGTGCCTCAAAGCCACCAGCTATGACCAAGGCAGCTGATCCTGATTTTCCATGGGTTCTGTTTGTGCAATATTCACCTACTTCCTAGAATGTAGTGCTTATAAACCAAATCAATTCTTCGGGCGCTTTCCACACTCATTCATGGGAGTGCGCTGGGCCGTGACAATTCAAGCTAGAGTTAAACAAGGTGACACCATGCATTCTTGTTTAGGCTCCCATCCCGTCAGTGTCCATTTTGAGATGTACTAATTGTCATACCTTGGTGAATTTTTTGAAGATGTTGCTGTTTGAAATGGCCTCTACTGTTACAGTATTGAAGCACCATGTTGCTATGTAGAGCTCCTGACTACAGTGCAGGAGCACTGTGCCTAGTAGAACACACCCATGTTCATAAGTACAAGGCATGAGTTACAGAGCTGTGGGCTGTGGCTGTGGGTTCAATCAACAACGTGTGTTGAATATGCATTTAAACAGGAACACACATAAGACATGCATATGCACTGAGGGGGTCAAGAACATGCGCCACCATAAACTTAACCCTGCATATCCACAAGAGCAATGCTTCAGTATTCACTAAGTAGCATTCACAGTGACTCCGTAGAACAGAACTGTGAGGAAGTTCTCTAGTTATTTCCTTCCACAGGGAACTAACGTAAAGGAGAGAAGAAAATATCTCAGTCAGCAAAGTACTTGGACCTGAACCCCAGACTGATCCCAAATCCCATGTAAAAAAGCCAGCTCTCAGTTGTTGAGAGCATTTGTTGCTGTTACGGAGGAGCCAGATTTGGTCCATCTTCACCCCCAGTTCCAGGGATCCAACACCCTCTTCTGACCTCCACAGGCAATAGGCATGCACGTGGTACACATACATGCAAGCAAAATATTCATACACATACAATGAATTAAGTAAATCTCAAAATAACAATAACAAAAAGCCAGCAAAGTGGTACACACCCTTGTACTCCCAATGCTGGGAAGGTGGAAATAGGAAAATCCATGAGACATACTGGCCAGCCAGCCTAGCCTACCCTACTTGGTGAATTCCAGATTATGAGAGATCCTGTGTTTAAAATAATAATAAAATAATAATAACAATAACAAGTGGTTGTACCTGAAGGACTGGTATTTATGGTTGTCTTCTGTCCTTTAGACATACACACAGCAGTTTAAGACTGGGAGAGGTGAAGAAATTATCCAGGACTACGTAGCTAACATGAACCCAATGTGCCAGACCGGAATGCCATGATGAAAGGGCATACATTCATAAAGACAAGATAAACGAGAAGACAGACTATAAATGGTTTAGGAAGTAGGCTCAGTGGGACATGGCCACTGATTGCATAAGGAGACAAAAAGAGGAAGGCGTTCCAGAGAACTCTCTAGTGTGATGGAGCAGCCTGACTGTTAGGATCCAGGGAGCCTGAGGCCGCAGCAGAGAAAACACTCCAACTCATACAGCAGGGGTAAGAGCGCAGGTTTGAGAGAGACAATATCAGGTGTGATTTTATGAGCATACCCTGTTGCAGGTGCTGTGCGGGCTCCTGTGAACGGTCTAGTTTGACCCTGACACTGAGCCCATGACTCAGGGACTGCTGTTCCTGTTTTGTAGATATGATACCAAGGTTCAAAAAGGACAACAACAGGGCCACAGACAGCCCGAAAATGAATGCCAGGACAGGGATTACAGCCTCAGGCCCGCTGGCCAGGGAGGTTGTAGCTGCAGCAAGACGCTTTAGAGCGTGATGGAAGTGGCAGCAATGCTAATCACATCCGCCTCGCACTGTGGTCTCTTGTTTTCAGCTGTAATTTTCCAGGATTTTCCTCCCTCCTCATTTACTACACATATCTCTACCTACCTGCCGCTTTTGTTCAAATTCCTCTCTCCCAAAGGGATATTGTTCTTCTGGCCTCTAGATTTCTTCCTCTTCCTCTTCTTCCTCCTCCTTTTGACCCCATTCCTCTTCTCTACTGTATTGCAAAGGAGTTGTTACAATTATTTGGTAGTTACAGAAACTGGACATGCTGAGTCATGCATGTTATTACATTGTTTCAAATATTTACCGTTTCAGTGTTTCCTAGAATATAGCACATGTTTTTGAGAATTATTATCTAAGTCCTTCTTAAGGTCAGGTTAGTGGAGGTGCAGTTTACTTACTAAGAGAAGGTAAGCAGGGGGTGACTATACTGTTTGTCCATTAGATTTGGAAAACCTGTCACAGAAAGTCATGATTCTCATTTACATTTCACCTCCGACATCAATGATCTCTGATCTTAAAGACAGCAATCTTTGCTCAGGTATCCTAGTCTGTATTGCTGAGCCTTATTTACCAACTTTTCTGAGATAATAAGAAATAAGATATTCCCCAACACTTAGGCTAGTCTCAAAGCACTCAGTGCCTGAGGATAAAGCCCCTCAGTAACAATACAGAGAGTGTTCCATATGAGACAGCTCAGAGCCATTTATTATATTCAAAAGCAAGTTAACAATACTTAGTGGAGACTCAAGCCAGAATCGTGGGCTTCTTTCTTCCTAAAATGCTCCCTGAATATGTCCAGGAGGGTGACCGTTCTTTCCGACCACACGGAAGTGCCGTCCCCTGAGCTGTGGCACTCCTTTCAACACTCTCCAGAGCTCAAGGCCTGCAGTTGCAGGGAGACCATCAATCTAGAATTGCTGTAGGTAAGTAGAAAGGAATTCACCCATGGGGATCTTCTATTCTTTGAAATAACCCAAGTCTGAAGCCCTTCATTTATAAATTAATAAAGAAACCTCTCGAAGGAGACGAAAGCCGGAACTAGAGAGGCTCAGGTGGCAATGTAGTAGATGTTTCTACACTGAGTGGACCGTAGCTTTTCAGTGAGCCTACCCTGCATTTGTGTAGAGCTCTGCTAACGTAGGAACAAAGGCTCTGAGATCTCTGTCTTCTTACTCTTGGCCACAGCCTGAAAGGGAACTGGGAAAGTGAAGCTTCGTTTGATCCGACAAACACTAGAAACCATCTTTCAAGTATCCCGGACAGAACTGAGTCCAACGTGTGCTTTGCCAAAGCCAGGGGAAATTCGCTGCATATGTTTCTGATTCATTCATAGTTCAATCATCCAAACATTACTTCTCGAGGACTAGTTGTGGCCAAGAAACTCTTTATGAGCCATTTAAAAACACTATCTTGAAAACAGGAAGCCTTCCTGTGCCAAGCGCTCACAGATGCCTCAGCAAAGGAAGCCTGGGTATTGAGCATTCCTAACTGGGTAGAGTCCCCCACCCCCTGCCTCTCCTATCTAGAAACCTGTTCTGGGCATCTGAACTTCCTTTGCCCTATTCCATCTTTCTTCTAAATGATACCTCAGGAGACAACTCTTTACCTGGATTCATAACGTTAGTGTGCAGCCATTAAAAAGCTCAAGCAGAGGGCTCAGGTATAGCTCAGGTGGTGGAGTGTTTACCTAACGTACACGGAGCCTGATTCCCAGCACTGTATACCATGCAGTGTGGTGGTACAATCCGGTCACTCCATTACTCAGGAGACAAAGGCAGGAGGTTCAGAAGTTCAAGGTCATCCTAGGCTACTGAGTGAACTCAAGGCGAGCTGATAATGCATGAGACTCCACTATTTTCTAGTTGGGTTAATTTTTTATGTTGTTGCTATTTGTTTGTTTGTTTGTTTGTTTTAAGTAGACTTTCACAAATGGGCCTGAAAAACACTAGATTCCAAAGAGCCATTGACTCCAAAAAAGAAAGAAAATTCTCTTTATTCTTAAAGTTTAAAAAAATCACTGTGGTTACAAACATGTAATATTAAATTTGGCCTCTTAGCCAATTTACATGCACAGCTCAGTGGCATTAAGCAATCATCTCCACCATCTTTCTCTGGAACCCTTCCTCATGCAAAACTGAAATTCTGTGCCCACTAAGGAATAGCACCCCATTCCATTTCCCAGCCTCCCAGCCTCTACCAACCACCGTTCTATTGTTTGTCCCATTAAAAAGTGGCATTCATCTGGTAGCCATCATGGACTTACTCTGTCACTACAAAGCAAAGAGACTTTTAGTGTATGGATTCTGGTGTATATAATCCTGGGTATAGTATAGGAAGAGGAATAATGTCTTGACAAGATTGTGTGATTATTAGGGCTACGTAGTGAGACCCTTTGCCCCCTCCAAACAAAACACATGTAATCACACAGATGACCAGGCCCACCCCTCAGTGAAAGTATGATGATCAAATAATACAAAGAAAAGCCTAAAAAATTCCTGAAAAGACAAGTGGGTCTCAGGTTAGAATCACATTAGAATCTCCTGGGGAACTTGTAAATATTCCTCATATCTGGAATGGTACTCAGCCTTCCAGTGGTACTGATGTGGTTGGTCCTTGAACCACATTTTGTAAAAGAAGGTTCTAGAAGCTGAGTGGATAACCCTAGGGAGCCCTTAAAATTCTAAATTAAATATTTTGGATGAATGTTAGGCACTGGAATTTTTTAAGTGCCCTAGAGCTAGCATGGAGAACCTCTGACTTGGAAATGTAGTTCATATTTCCACACTGTCTCTTCCTAAATCAAATAATTCATGTGAGCCTCTGGTGGGTATTTAACTGTAGTGAATTTATACTTCTCTAATAGGAGCCCCAAGCAGCTATTTCTATTTTGCTGATAAAAGGAGCCAAATGCTTTAGATTCCTGATGTGTTAACTACATAGTTGACATTCAGCTAAAAAAAAAAAAAAAAAAAAATCTAGCAACCTTGTATTCTCACCTGTACAGAGGTCGTCCTACATACTCAGGTAAGCTACATGGAAAAGTAGGAACAGAACTAACAGAATCCTCAAACTTAAAACAAAAAAAACTTAATATTCACAAATGCTTAGACATGTATCCTCAGAAGCCTGTATTGAAAACAAGAGAACTTCTTGTGTTACCAATGTCTGGAACAGATGTTACAATCCACTTGTCGGCATTGTAAACTAAATGCAATATCACTTCTGTGGGACTAAGGATTCCACTTATAACTGCACACTGATGGATCTTCTTGGATGAGGCCCTTGCAAACTGCACCCCTAAGAAGCTGAGAGTGCCCTCTATGGTGGGTGTAATCAACATCACACACTTTAATAGTAAAGAGTGCCTGCAAAATGCAGCTGTTAGCCCTTTTGCCTGATTGAATCTGAACTTACCTGTCTTCCCATGCGGCTACTTCTTAGTTGCTCCTAATTTCTGATGACAGAGACTGCTGTGGGCCAGCAAGGTGGCTCAGCAGAGAAGGACACTGACCACTAGGCCTTCTGATCCCTAAGCACACACCGTGGAAGGACAAAACCGATTTCCACAACTTGTCCTCTGGCCTACACACACACACACACACACACACACACACACACACACACACTATGCCACACAAGCACAAGTGCACAGATAGACAAACAGACAGGCACATACACACACTAAATAAATTACTATGGCATGGATAAATCTATTCGTTCTGGTAGATGGACACCCAGTTAGCTTAACCCCAAGAAGGGTCCGTAAACTGTGCAATGCTACTTTATAGCTGAAATTTAACCTACTCAAAAGACCACTCTTACTTCTCTCACGTTTTTATTGGCAAGTGGCAGGCTTTAAAGAATTACAAATTTTGCTGTCACATATGTTTTCCACTTTGTGCTGTGGGTAGTTCATGTGCATGGATCAAAATCTGACAAACAAAAATCATTATGAAAGACTTTGTCATTTCCCAGGAGCTGAAACTGTTTTGTAATGACCAGAAGTAGAATAATGATCACTAATAGAACAGACATGACCAGGACAGTCACGAAGACTGTGTGTGTGTGTGTGTGTGTATGCACACACGCACACTCACCTATGCTTGTGCATGAGTGCAATGTCAGGTGTTTTCCTCATTCACTCCCCATCTTATCTTTTGAGGCATAGTCTCTCACTGAACCTGGAGCTCAGTGTTTGGGCTGGTCTGGGCCAGTGAGCCCCAGGGTCCCCCAGTCTCATCCCCACTCCACCAGTGTCAGGCTGCAGACACACACCACTGTGCCCAGCTTTTCCATGGCTTCTGGGAATCTGTATTCGGGTCCTCACGCTTGCATAACAAGGACTTGGCCCACTGAGCCATCTCTCCAGAACACAAGGAGATATTTTTGTTGTTGTTGTTACACAACACTGTTTTGAGCCCTGTGTGTAGCCAGCCAGGACTGGAGAAAATCATTCAGGATCCTTCTTGCTGGTGTCTTCTCCGATCCCATCTCCACCCATTGTGAGTCTTAGAGACTACAACTCATTTCTTGCCCATTTTGTCCATCATCATTACCTGTGTTGTTGTCAATTCTCAGTCAGCCCTACCTATCCACTGGGACCGGTTCCAGGTTCCCCCTCAGATACCCGAATCTGCAGGTGCTCAAGTCTCTGGCATACAATGGCATGGTATTCTCACATAACCTACACTCATCTTCCGGATACTACAAGTCACCTCCAGATTTCCTATAGCACCTAAGGTAATGCAAACGCCATGTAAATAACTAGCACTATATTGTTTATAAACAATGACTAGGGGAAGGTTTTTACATGTTCAGCACTGATGCCTTTTTATCTTGTATATTTTCATCCATGGATGGCTGAACCATGCTGTGGAATTTATGGGCACAGAAGTTAACTGTATTCTTTTGAAATCTTGATTTGAAAATATACCCTTTAAATTCCAGTTCCTCATTACTGGAAACTCAAATAACTCAAGTCCCTTATGAGATATTTTCAGATAGACTCAATTTTTCATTTTTGAAGAAAAAATACCTGTTATGTAATTTGAACTGATGGCCAGTGAGCTCATAAATGTCAGTTCACTTAGACAATGTAATTCTCTTCTCGCAGCAGCACAATTCACTTTTGGATTCTATCTAAACTTTAGAAAAAAGCCTGAGATTCCATCCAGGGCAGTCTCGGGAAGAGGTCCTTAGTTCTCACAGCTGGAGACTGCAGTTTCTGGTGATAGATTAGAGGCATCAAAATAGACATGCTTCCAATAAGGAAGTCGCCTAAAATAAGAGTGGAGAACTGTTAATGACACCAGGAACAGATAATAATGGAGGCCTGGCCGATCAGGTCCAGGCAGAAACTAGCAAGAAAGAAGGCAAATAAGATAGTAAGAAGTGAGGGAAGGCTGAAACAGAAAGTCTCCAGATCCTGAAAAATCGGTCTGGGCGCTGCAGAGATGACTCAGCGGCTAAGAGCACTTGCTGCTCTTGCAGAGGACCAGGGTTCTGCTCCTCCCACCCACGTGGGCTAGCTCACAACTGCCTTTAATTCCAGTTCTGGAGAACTGAGAGTTGCAGACCACCATGGGCCAGGTCGCAAGATGCTGGGCAGAGACAGAGACAGAGAGAGACCAACAGAGAAGCATGCCAACATCCATTTTAAAACAGCAATGATAAAACACATTTGAGTCACACAGGCAGCTTTCCCCACAGATCCTCATTTGAATAGCCTGGCAATTTCACTTACAAGATTCATTCTGGAGCAATCAAGTAAAAATCTCTAGACATTTTACACAGACATAGGAACGTCAGACAAGCATGCCCTGGGGACTCAAGTGCATCCATCCTTGGAGTAGCTCTATCTGGAAGTTTCCTGGGAGTGGGTAATCTTCAACCACACAGTTCAAGTGCCACACACCCAGTCATGTGTTGCCAGTGAACCCTTGAGTGTGCATAAGGGCAACTGTGGTGGACTGTATTGCCAGGTGTTAACATGGGATGTTGAAGCTGTAACATGAAATGATATATGAAACATCGATTGATAATCTTTATTGTTACATGTTGAGATAATATTTTGGATATATTTTGGGGCGATGGGGCATGCATGCCATGCTGAACGTGTGGAAGCTAGACTACAACCTTAGGGGTTGTTTCTTCTCCTCTTCCTTCTACATAGGTTCCAAGGATTGAACTCAGGACACCAGGTTTGGTGGCACACCCTCTCAGTCATCTTGCCAGACCTTAAGAAATAATTGAACCAATTTCTATTTGCCTTCTTAACATGGATATTAGAGTTTTGTTGTTGTTGTTGCTTGAGATCTAACCTGGGGCCCCTGCTCTGCTTCAGAGTTACACCCAAAGCATTAGAACACGTCAAAGCATGGTTCATACTGTATTGGATGTGCTCTAGAGCCTGCAGGTTAAACCACGAAGGTCTCTTCTCTTAAACACAAGAAGTAACAGAAAGCCACAGGAGGAAGAACTTTTTGCTACTGATTTATTGGGAATTTAACATGTGACTTAAAATTAATTCCTTATTGTTGTGTGTTACTGGAGATTGAACCTATGGTCTTCCAGACGGAGGCTAAGGCTCTACCACTGAACTACTCTTAGCCTAATTTCACCTTCAAGTTTATACTCTCCCTCTGTTTTCTTAGCTAGATTTTATGCAAAGGCTAAGATGGTCGCCAGCAGAGAGTTGAGGAGGAAGGAGCCTCTCCAGCATACCTCCCTGGGAAAAAAAAAATGTTTCTCAAATTAAGCAGAATATTACCATGCAAATCATTTAGCCGTGCTTTCTCCAGAAATTGGTGAGAAAAATAAGATGTTCCATAAGAAATATCTAAACAGAATTGCCTCTATGACAGATTGACCCTCCCCCATCAGGTATCCTTTAGAAATACGTGTGCGACAAAGAACATGACATACACCTCCAAAGCTTCAGCTTGCAATTAGCTTAGCTTCTCTGAGTTTACAAGAGGAGAAGCTTGGAACTTGTTAAAAGTGGACGCATTTTTCATCCTCTCTATTAATAAATGTCTGGAGGTAGTAAGCACCGTGCAAGGTACCGAGCACACAGTGTGCAGTGCTGAATAGGAAAGACAGAGCCCCTGCTTTTCCAGGATCGCAGGAAACAACAGGCAATCACAACGTAACGTAAAAGCTTGTACTATCAGGAGCTACAAAAGCATGCTGCAAAGGAATCCAATAAGGCCATAATTGGGGGCGGGGAGACTCCAGTTTGAGACCTGCAGATTGTAGAAGCTGTTCCAGCCACAGGCATATGCCCAGATGCAGGGACAGACAGAGGAGCATCAATTGTGAAAACCCAGAGAACTAAGAGCAATCTCATTTTGCTGTCATACGGAAGGCAGGTTGTGGGGGAAGCTTGGAGAAGTGACAAGGGGCCAGGACAGAGGCTGTGTAGTCTATGATTCCATTTATGTGAAGTGGCCACAAAGGTCAATCTATAGAGCCTTCTAGAACATAGATTATGGCTGTCTGGATTTAGGGTGGGAGTAGGAAGAAGTGCCAGTAAGTTGTGAGTTGTTTCATTTGGGGCATGGTAGAAATATTCTAAAAATAGATTTTACAGAATATATCAAAGTTCATGGAATTATGGTGACATGTGCCTAGAACATATACAGAGTATGTCTTAATAAGGCTTTTAAGAGCTGGGGGGTGTTCAGTAAATAATAGAGTGTTTGACTAGTATGCACAAGGCCCTGGGTTCAATCCCTAGCATTACAAAAAGAT
This sequence comes from Peromyscus attwateri, assembly GCA_902168425.1. Taxonomy (NCBI): domain Eukaryota; kingdom Metazoa; phylum Chordata; class Mammalia; order Rodentia; family Cricetidae; genus Peromyscus; species Peromyscus attwateri. The sequence goes on along the minus strand of CABHPP010122858.1, from coordinate 8,685 downwards.
TAATAATAATAATTGAGGGGCTATAGAGATGGCTCCATGGCTAAAAGCACTGGCTGCTCTTCCAGTGAACACACATTAAACTCCCAGTACCTAGATGATAATTCACAACCATCCAGGGGATCTGACTCCCTCTTCTGGCCTCCATGGGCATTGTACACACGTAAGGCACAGACACACATTCAGGTAACACACCCATTCAAAAAAAAAATAATAAAATAGTTTTTTAAACTTGATAAAGTCATTCAAATAAAAAGCATCCCATAGACCCTGCTAAGGACTTTGGTAACGTCCCACATGAGGTAGACAGGATGAATGATGCAGATCCAGGCACCTGCTTCTGGAGTACTTTGGATAGTATACAACTTTGCATGCAGGATTGAAGTGAAGCAAAGAAAACCGAGCCTATTGAGCACCTACTGTCTACGAAACACCTGCAGGGACAGCTCACACACATCATCGCATTTAAACTTTGCCACAGTGCACTGACGTCCTTTGCTATAGGACGTCATTGCTGTGGCAGTGGGAGCATTATTCTAAAGGGTTAGAAACAGAAGCAGCCACTGTTGTGTCTGTGAGACAGTCATGGCTCTGGAGAGGTGAATCCCTTTGACCAAAGCTTTGCACAGGATTAGAATGTAGGGACACATGGCCTAAAGCTTTTCACTTTTGTTTTCGCTGTCCTGTTGCCCTGACGTGGAGGGAAGGAAAGGACACGGAATGGGGTTGAATTGCTTGGTAGGCTGACCATCAACAACACATAAGTATCCCTGGTACATCCATTTCCTGTTCCTGCTGGAACAAATGGCTACAAACTCTACAGCCTAAAGCAACACAAATGTACCCTTTCAGAGCTGCGGAGGTCAGAAGGTCAGAGTCAACCTGACTGAGATAAAGTCACAGTGTAGGAGGAGCTGCTTCCCTCGGGAGGATCTTGGGAAACTCTGGGGCCTTGTACTTCAGCGTCTCTGAGAACCTACCTGCTGAGCCTCGGTGTCCCTCCCTGGGATAGCTACTATCGCCTCCATTTCATCCTCACCTCTCCACCTTCTCACTCTTCTTGCTTACAACCATTTCAGCCCATTGGGATGTTTTATAATTCTTTCCCCTTCTCAAGGTTCTTAATTTAATCACATCTGTTCATTAAAAAGAATAATAATAATAATAATAATAATAATGATGATGATGATGATGATGACATCTGCCACATCAGCTAACCAACAAGCTTGGGGATGAAGCCATCACTCTGCCTACCACACCCCAACTCTAGAAACCTGTTTAATTTGGGTCTGAGAATAAAAGCATCTTCAATGCTTTGACCTTGACCATGAGCCCACAGCCTTTTGTTCAATCATAACAACAAAATCAAGACTAGAATAAAATAATACCCTTACTTATTTTTATCTAATTTTAAATGCCTTCCACTTGAAATGTTAGAGAAATAAAATAAATAAAAATGTGATCATGTGCGGTTAAGGATATTATTTTTATCTGGAAATGTTATTATTATTCATTGATAAATTACAGAATAATGTCAACAAGTCAAGCCCTCAGAGAGATCCCGTGCCAAAGCAACGTGGAAGTTTGGACAAATGAGCACAAACACACATAGAATAATATTTATATTCATCATAACCTGTTTCAAGACATACTTTGTCTTCTACAGTTTCACTTTAAACAAACACAAGCCTCATCAGGCATGTTTTCAAGAGGCTAGCATCTGTTTTTAAGGTTCTGTTGTTGTACCTACTCCGCTCCGAGTTGACCCCCTACTGTCACAGCTGTGAAGTGTCCAAGTCTAGGCACAAAAGACAGGGTATTTTAATAGAAAATGGGGAGCAAAGCCAGAGGCTGTGAGGCAGCTGGGAATCCTGACAGAATGCACAGTTAGAGAACAGAGCTTATCTTGTCCTGTTTGGAGCTGCTGGGCGCCATGAGCTTGTCACACCAAAAGCAAGAAACTTCGGGAACTATGAGAAGCCTCATGGTTCAGGCAGACCTATGAATCCCAGATACTCAGGAGGCTGAGGCCAGAGAATGGCAAGTTCAAGGGCTGCTGGGGCCACAGAGAAAGTCCAAGGGTAGCCCAGACAACTTTCCATCAAGACTTCTTCTCAAAATAAAAAGCAGAAAAACAAAACAGAGAGTTGGGGATATAATTCAGCATGCATAAAGCATTAGGTTCAACCTCCAGCACTCCCAAAAGTTACATAAATATATGTTTTAATTATATAAAATTTAAATATTATGCATACTCAAAATACTGAAGAGTGAGAGTTTGGGGTTGAAGACTAGAGGGTTCCTTCAGCTGCTATTCACTTTTCCTAAACATCCTCACCTCCTTGACTAATCAAAGTCTTTTCCTTTTAACTGATTCCTTCTTATAATGGATCATTCTGCTTTTAGCTTTGTATTCTCTTACACTCAGCATATTGTCATGGACTGTATTTGATTCAGTCAAAATCACGTGACCAGCTTCTGTGGTAAGTGATGCTTCAATTCAAGTGTGCCGGGACCAGGAATCAGATAATCAGATTCTTCTCACTTGTAGAGATAGCCTGGGATGGGGGGTGTTGGGGCATTCATTCATTACTTAGGTGATCTTGGAGCCAGGCTGTTTGGCTTTCGGTTTTTCTACAGGAGTTGTCAAATACATTCATAAGGGATGCTTTTCAAATTCCAGTATCTCATTGTCTCGGGATACTTGGTGGATGCTGGAACAGTTCTGTAGGTTGTTTTCCAAGAGGTAGACCCAGGGATGAAAGTTCTGGGTCCAGGTTTCTGTGTTAGGGAGCTTCATGCAGGAAATACAAGAAGAGGTTTTAGGAAATAAGAAATAAAAGCGAAGGGAGTCAGGAAAGAGTGTATCTCCGAGCCAGCTACCAATGTGCACAACACACCACTGAGCTATTTTCAGCGTTTTGGTGTAGAAACAGGGTGTGCATTCCTGGGCTTCCTCCACCCCTGGTTGAGCAGAGCTTTGGTAAGCATTGTGCTGCTGGCCCTTATCTCCATTACTCCTACGGTGAGGAGACAAAGCCCACTATGGAGTTGCAGGAGTTGCAGGTGTTCCCATCCCAGTAAGCTGTCTAATTATGGAAGCTGGTGCTGTTGAGTTCCGGCGGGATGCCGGCAACATCTGCTGCAATGTACGTGAGAGTTGTGGGGGAAGTATGGGGGATGAACGGTCAATTAGGAAATGAGAATATTATCGTCTCATAAGCTTGCTATGAATATTCCAGAAATTACAAGTCCTGCTTCTTCATTGCTTACTTAGCAACATGTACATACATGCTACCACCCATGGTAGATGGGGGCCAGAACATTAATCTTTAGCTAGAGACTAAAGGGGAGTTCATGGAAGTCCTGAACAGAGTAACAGGAGTTTCGTCTCAGTCAACTATGGATGCCGTATATTATTTATATGGAAATTGTCTAAAAGCATCATTCTTTAAAAGTCTGCAATGGAATTTTCTCTTTCTACCCACTCTCCAGAAATGATATTAACATATCATACAGTTGTTGCATTTTAAGTAACCAAAAGTTCATTGCTGGTTGCTTGGTATTTCTAGAAGGTTCTTCTTGGCCAAGAGCGTACTTTGGATCTTTCCCGAGATGCACAGCTGGTGTTATCTGTCAAATGGGCCTGCTAATTCTGTTATCATCCATTTAAAAGATTTAGCACTTAAATATGCTATTGAAAATATGTGGGGTGGGGAGAATGGGATGGTTCAATTCATTTCCTCCCTTCCGAACTTTATTTCTGAGAAGCCAGTGTCTATGACATATAGGAGAGACATGGAGGTTAATCACAGTGTAGGGTGGGGTAATGGAGGAAGAGACAATTCTAAACTTCAGTCGATGCATTTCAGAACAAGAGAGCAGGATTTCTGGCTCCTGCCTTGCCTTTGAGAGGTGCTGTGGGACGGCACGTATTCTAACGACACCAACCGCTTGAACTCCCTCAGGAATTGCTCCTGGCTGTGTGAGACTCCTTGAGTGAATTTTAAATATGATATGACTTGCATGCACCTCGGAATATTAACATAAGGGACTTTATACAACATCTAATTCAACCTTCTCATTGACTCTGGAGAAAATCAACATCTGAAAGTTTGCCTTGAAATACAATGGCATCCTGGACAGATTTACAGATGCACTCTTGAGTGGGTCCTGCCTCTAGTCTCATCCTGTCCCCTCACTAATTCCCTACTGACTTCCCAGTGAGGTGTTCAAAGTCTGCATCTCATCACAACACCTTAGGTGAGTTCCCCCTAACTCTTCATGACCTTAAAGGCATCCATAGCCCACTGTGGGAGCCGGTCCTGCCCCTTCAATATCTGCCCTTGCTTAGCCTTTAGGACCATCTCCACACCACTTCCTCCATGACATCGGCCCTTCCCAAGCAGCTTGGATCTCTTCTGTTTCTATTCCAAACTCCCCACTAACCCTGGGTTCCCTCCAATAAAAATAAGCTCTTCTTCCCTCATTGCACACACTTATACATCCATGTCACTTCTTTGATTTGTGAGACTTCTTCATTTTCAAACTTTGAAATTGGTCCTCTATGCCTTCATGCCAGAGCAGTGCTGGTACATTCTTGATGAGAAATAAGTGTGGAATGAGGTCAACTTCATGCTAACTCCTAATCCCTGTAACAATCTGAGTCTCAAGAGAAAGATGTGTGTGACAAGTTTGCAAAATAGACATAAAGTACTAACAAGATCTGAAACTCAAACTGTCTGTGTTTGTATTGCATCAACACCAGACTCATTATGGTCTTTTAACTGAAATATTCCTAGTGGTCACTGGGCCAAGTCTACCCTTATATATATCATTCTTAATGCGTAAGGCCATTCATCTAAAGGAGGAGGAGCCACTTTTAGCCCCATTTTGCCTTTAATATGCTCAAAAGGATCATTGATTTAAAAACCTTTTCCCTACAAGAGGTTGAAAGTGTCCTAAGATCTCTCCCAATTGGCAGTCCAAACCCTGAGCATGTGGTCCTTTGTGGAACAGGGACTGTGACAGCCACATTCTGCTGCATTCTCTTTCTATAGTGTGTGTGTGTGTGTGTGTGTGTGTGTGTGTGTGTGTGTGTGTGTGTGTGTGTACCACATGCATACAGTGCCCACAAAGGTCAGAAGAAGGCAACAGATACCCTGGAACTTGAGTTACAAGTTACAAGATTGTGAGCTACCATGCGAGTGCTGGGACCCTCTGCAAGAGCAGCCCATGCTCTTAACCTTTCCAGTCCCCAGTGTTCTCTTTTTGATACTTGAAGAATTCAACCGGGCTTCCATGTTCTCCCTTTAGATTAATTTCCTCTAGTCGTTATAATCACCAAACATGTCTCTACCCGCAAAGGCCCCATGAAGAGTGCTAGGCATTGAATAAAGGACGCAGACCTGCCAGCAAGATCTTGCCTTCAAGAGTTCATGGTGTAAATGTTACTAAAAGAGGAGTCTGAAAGGCCCAGATCTCTATCGCACAGCTGGTAGTGCGTCCCAGTGGTCAGATACCTGCATAACTGCCCCACCCTCTCACCTTGGAGGTGATGTACCTGCCTATTTTCATTGCTCACTTGTGTTGTTCCCAACTGGACTGGTAGCACTGTAAGCCTGCACACAGGCCCATCATTTAGAAATACACCCCTTTTCTATTTTTGTACGTGATGTGTGTGACAAGCTTGCAAAATAGCTATAAAGCATTAACAAGGTCTGAAACTCCACATAGTGAGTTTTCCTTTTAAACATGGTTCAACATAGTGAGTTTCCCTTTTAAACAAATCACCCTTCCTAGGAGAAGACCTTGCACATACGAATACACACAAGAAATTTTGCACTGTATTCTGGGAATTCTGTAAAAAGTAGGATTCTCCAAAAACTAAACCAAATACTAAAAACCCTCCCGTTGCTTAGTTGTCAAATACTTGCTAACTAGCATAGCTTATCTGTACTGACTTTTGGAGGGCCTCTTCTGGTTCAGGTGGTGGCTATCAACAATGGTCTTTTCTGCTCACATGGACATGAAGTCACTGTCACAATTAGGACTTATTAACCACAAGCAGAGGGAGTCCCTGTGACAATGTGTAGACACGTTTGATTTACTGATTGCAAAGCGTAACTGGGACATCATGGTCAAATGAAGGAGAGCTGTTCTGTGTCATAACAGAGAGAGGTCCACATTAGTCATCACAGCAACCTAGTTTATTGCTTAACAATGTGGAAATGCCGATTATTCTAAAAGCTTCCAGGAAATACAATTGTAAGTTGTATGTATGTGCCTGTGACAAGTGACAGATGCTAAAAGCTTCACTGTTTGGCCCATTTCACCCCTCTTGCTCTTACATGTCCATCCTCTCAGTGGCCTCAAAGTGACCAGGATGAAAGAAGGATTCATTATCTCTCAACTGTCACCTTCCCAGCCCCAGCCCTCTAGGCAGCAGGGTCCAGGGTGTCAGGAAGTGACCCTGTGGGGCACTCCGTGCTCCTTAAAATGGGATGTGCTTGGCACTAGGTCCTCTTTAGCTTTATTCATCCTTTTCTCCATGACTAGAATTTCTCTTCGCCTCTTCTATGTGTGGCTTTCTGTAGCATTGTGTGCTGACCCTCATAGCTGATGGGTCTCCTCTTTCCTGTACTCTGGGCATGTTGGAGTCTGCCTTTCTTACCCCTTCATTTCTGTTTTTTTTTTGGGGGGGGCATTTGTAATCCTGGACATTCCTCGGGGGAATGAGAGCCTTCCATGGTCCTTGGCAGCCGCATAGCATAGTGACTTGCACTTAACTTTGAAAAGTCGGTGAGCATTAGATTGAATGCAAAGGATAGCTAAGGGTTAAAACTGCACGGAGTTTAGGCTTACCAAAATAACCAACAAATGACTGTATGTGAATGTAGCCAGCAGAGGAGGAGAGTAGGCAGTTTAAGAAAAAAGCAAGCAATCTATAAAAACCATTTGAGGCTGTTCGTTTTCCGTAGAAATGCCTATAGAGCCTGTGTTGCTGAGACTCATCTCCTTAGTCCTACCAAAAATTCTTTTTAGCCTGTCCCAGAGATATCAATGCAGACCAAGGACAAGGGCAACTCAGAAGAAAGATGGTCTTTGCATAAGTCCCTGAAACTGTCTCATGCTCCAATCTTCATTTTTCAGAAATCCCCATGCATGGTGGAATCTGTCTACACAATTACTTTAAAATTAAAACTCCTGCATCAGTATTCATGGCTCCACATACTCTCCCTCCCATTATGAGCCATGCACAGATTATACAGATGTCTTAGGATGTGCTTTCATCCGGCTTGACATAAACCTGGCCAGCTTCCCTCAAGTTTACTGGCAGGGATTCCCAACAAACAGAATTACAGTTCTCAAGCCCTCAACCATGCAGCCTGCAACAGGCAACTTAGTCCTGAAACCCCGGGATTCGCCTATTTCCTGCGTAACAGCTTCATCTCAACAGTTGGTGCTCAGCCTTCGAAAAAGGCTCATGTGGCTGGTTTGGGGATTGTCTAGAACTTTATGATCATTTTTTCCCAGATCAGAATATATAAAATACTACTTGGGGAGGGGGGGAGATTCCAACTGCAGATAGGGAAGACAAATCTTTAAACTGAGAGACAGTGACAGCATCCTGCTCTTCCCTCATGTTAGATGTGAGCCATCCCAGGAAACCTTCCTTTGGAACAATTTCTATAATGGTTAGAAAGGAAATATTCCAGAAGTTATCCTTAAATATAGGTACTTCTCTTTACATAGTGTTTCAATGTCCAGGTCTTTTTTTTTTTTTTTTTGCCCAGGATAAGGGGTTAGTTTTCTTTAAGGGTCTTACCATGTGGCCACAGCACTGTCCAGTGTTCATTTCCCATCCTCAGCCAGACCACATGTATCAATGAACTGACTGAACTTCAGAATATAAACCCATGGGTAGTTTGTAATAGACAGCTTAATAATATGCCTCAACTTATCTTAACTCATGTATAATGTTACATGTTTCTACTTCTTATTTCTAAGTCTAGATCAGGTCAAAATGAGTTGGGAAATTACTTGAACCTCCTCATATACTTTGTATTCCCAGAATCTACTTGGGCTTTCTCCCAAAGCACCGCCTTCCCCCGGCTTGATTTCCCATATCTGTTTTGTCTCCCTCTCTCTACCCAAGTCCAGCAAACCTCTTTTCCTAACAATGGTAGGGAGGCAATTGCCTGCCAGAACTGGAATTAAGCTAAGTTGTGAACTCACATTTTACCTGAGTCTCAGGCTCTGACCTGCCCATTCTTAAGGATTCATCTAATGTGGCTTCTCCCAGGAAACCAGCATCTCCTTCCAGCTTTGCAAGGCACCATGATCCCAAATACCCCTCTGCACCTGGGACTGCCCAGGTTCCAGTCCCTAAAGCAACTTCTTCCAGCTACTGTTTAAATCCATGCTTGCAGCTTCCCATAACGATGTTTGTACTGTCTGCCCATTTCTTGACTATTTATCTACTCTCAAGCGTTCCTACCAGTTTACTCTTAAGAGTCCGTTCTCTTACATAGAGTGACTAGAAGTAAAACAGTAGATCAAACTCCAGCTTGTATCAGTTTAAAGACTGATTTCTTACCTGACAAATGGCTTCATTTGTAACCTTCAAAAAAATGTTCATCTTTCCTGGCTACAATTAATGCAATGCACATTCATGGTAGCTATGCA
>CABHPP010122857.1:14856-29471 GCA_902168425.1 Peromyscus attwateri | reverse complement strand
TAAGGCAGAATGGCAAAAGACCCGTGTCTTCAGACACAGAGCTAATAACTGGTCATCTCTGCTGGTACTGATCTCAGATATGCTGGTAGTCAGCTATTTGTGTCAGAAGTCATTGTAACTAATATTTTTGCCATAAGCCCCTTTCAACATACAGACCAAATATGAGCCTGACCAGGCAGCAGTACAGGCCTATAATTCCAGGCTTGTAATGCTCTGAGGCTGAGGCAAGAAAAAAATCACAAGTTTAAGACCTGCCGTGGCTATAGAGTGAGTTGAACTCCAACCTGGGCAACTTATTAAGGCTCTGTCTTATAATAAAAAATAGAAACAAAGCTGGAATGTAAATTAATGGTAGAGGGCTTGCCTAGAAGGAGGAGCCCTGACTTCAATACCCAGGAACACACACACACACACACACACACACACACACACACACACGAGAACAAATTTCAGACATCATTACAGCCTTAGTATCTAGTAGAGTGTTAGGCATTGGCCACATGACAGCCAAGGAAAGTTTGGAGAATTAACTCTCTTCACATGTAGTTAAGACTTGTTTTATTTGAACCTAGTGCATCAATACAATTGCAAATGAGATTTTTTTAATTTACAAAAAGATGTGTATCTTTACTGTGAGTGTGACACCCTGTCTCAAAAAACTAAATGTAGCAGGGTTGGGAGCTCCGTGGGAGAGGTGTTGGGCGGTGGGGGAGGTGAAGGGGTGGAGAAGGAGAGACGGAGGTGGAGAAAGAATCTGAAAAAAAATTTCAAGTGTTAGTGTTTGTGGTAGTTTGACACAGCGAAACATCTAGGAGCATGATTATTGGACACTTCATTAAACAGAATATAGAGCAATTCTCTCCAACGTATGTGGGATGTTGTTGGGTGAGATGGCTGTGTTTTTGTCACATGCCAGAGGACTGTATGACAATGGATGAAACTGTCAGGTTAGTTTGTCATTTGCTACTCAGAACAGGTAGAAACCTGTGAAAAGGTAAATATTTATTGTTATTTTTAAAGTCCTTTTCATTTCTTAATTGAGCCTGGCTTCTGAAATTCACTGCTAAGTTGAGGAAGTAAAATTTTTGTCATTTATTTTGGATCTTAGAGTTAAAAAGAAAAAGAAAGCCTGTCTTGCTTTGTCAGTAAAAGACACACATCTGTAATGAGTTAGTAACAGTAGTAATAGATTACACAATAGTCATAGAAATTATTCCAAGGAAGTAAAGCCCTAAGGGTGTTTACTGACTTGACTTAGAACTGTAGTCTGTCATTTATTTAGTAGGAGACTGAGACAGAAGGATTCCAAGTTCAAGGCCTGCTGGGCTCCAGCGTGAGTTTACGATTAGCCTGGACAACATGGTGAGACCCAGTTTCAAAATAAAAAAAGTAAAAAAGGGCCCATGTAATTGGACATTTCCTGTCCCGACTGCCTGGTCCCAAATAACCGACTCAGAGGCTGAATATGAATTATAAATGCTCAGCCAATAGCTCAGGCTTGTTACTAGCTAACTCTTACATTTAAATTAACCCATATTTCTATTTATGCTTTACCACATGACTCACGGCCTGTTACCTCATTTTCTACACGTCCTATTTGCTTGGCAGCTGGCTGGCATGTCCTGCCTCTGCCCTCCTTCCCATCATTCTCAGTTTGGCTTTCCCACCTTATTTCCTACCCAGCTACTGGCCTGTCAGCTTTTTATTAACCAATGAGAGTTATACATATTCATAGTATAGAAAAGGATTGTTCCATAGCAGGCCAGGCTGTGGATGTAACTCAGAACACTTGTCTAGTGTATGTGAGGATTAAATTCAATCCCCAGTACTGCAAAATAAAATAAAACCAGCCTCTCACTTATTTCTAATCATAGCTCTTGGCAATGGCAATAAAGCCATCAAACTTGAGTAACAATTATACATCTAACATATAAAAATATTGGTTATGAATTTAATAACCATTTTGAACTTTCTACTAAAATAAGCTCCACACATAAAAATTCATGAATCCAGATTGACTGGACTCTGAACTCAAAGATCCAACTGCCTCAGCCTTCTAAGTGTTTGGGATTTAAGTTGAGTACTACCAGGCCCAGCCAGAACCCATTTCTTTCCATGAAAAACAGCTGAAATGTAGCTTTAATTCTGTGAGCCAGTTTTTGAACCAGGATGCCAATAAAAGAGTAAGGACAAATTTTAAAAATAAAGCATTGCTTCCTTCATTGTGGATAAAGTTTATTGCCCAGGGACCGGAGAGAGTATTGAGTGCTACTGCTCTTGCAGAGGACCCAGTTTCAAATCCCAGCACCCACATGGTGGCTCACAAACATCTGTAACTCCAGTTCTAGGGATCCAGTGAGCTTGTCTGGCCTCTACAGGCACCAGGTATGCACAAGGTATGCAAACATACATGCAGGCAAAACACCCATATACTTAAGAAAAAAATGTTAAGTTTGTTGTCTGAAATCTTCTTTGATTCCCTTCATACCTTTGAGAGAGAGGTTTCTGTAGTATTGATAGTGTTACTAAAATGAACTATAGAAACAATTTAGCTATGCATTGTCTCTTTCAAGTAGCATGCCATCAATCCAAGCAAACTAAATGTAGCTAAAGTATCTCATTTAACAAGCAAAGAACACAGCTCACTTCTCACATTATCTGTATGGACATATTAATGTTATTTTTGTAATTCTTTTCTTCCCATTTTATGTTTGCCCCAGTTATATTTATTGAAATGTGATTTTATTTCTGGTTAATCTGAGAAAAATCTAAGTTTATATTTAGTGGCTCTTTATTATTTGTTTTCATTTTATTTTCCTGGCAGTTCTTTGCGGTTTTCTGAGACAAGATCTCACATCGTAGCCAGAGCGGTCCTGGAATTCACTGTGTAGCCCAGTCTGGTCTCAAATTCCTGGCAGTCCTCCTGCCTCAGCCTCCCAAGTGCTGGAATTATGCCCAGCTTTAACAATTTGTTTTTATTTCACTTTCTAAAACGTCAGTTCAGAACAATTGGGAGATTTAGAAGAATGAACAGTTCCTTTGCAGGGAGTGTGGGAACAACTGGCCTCTGAAGGACTTCAGTTCTCTCGTGGTGGATTCAAGCCCATGAATCACTTCCCTTATATGTGTGCTTCTTAGATTGTTTCAGGTTTCAGGAACAGAGAGCTGTCGGGTTCATCTCAGTCACTGAAGGTTAGTGATGGGCTGGGGTAGGACAGAGTGATGACAGACATCAAAGCCGCAACAGGGGCCCTTGCCTCGTACTCATGCGTTCTGTGATGGCAGAGGATGCTCCACCATGGCACTCCTGCTCAGCACCACTGTCAATGGTACCCTTCCTCTCTCCATAGCCATGCCTCTACTTCAGTTCCCCCTCCATGTCGACAATTCACACACTTCAGTAGAGAGACTATGATTGATTCTCCCTCAAAAGTGCAGTTTCCATCAGCAGGACCCATTGTATCATTTCCAGGGCTCCAGAGAAAATCAAAAGGTAGAACCTCTATTTAAAAATTACCAAGAATTTCAAGATGTGACATCAGAGCATTAAAATCATGCTATGGTCTTTATGCACCTCTTAGCCTGAGGTGCCACGTAACATTATAACTCAAGATGTGCACAAAGCCAACCAATTGATGGTGATAGGTCCACAGCTTCACTGAATGGATAAGCGGATCCCCATGCCTGGCCTGGCTTTGGCACATGGTACAGAATTTTAAAGTATGTAAATGGAATAACCCTAACAGCCTCATTTTAACTTCATTAAAGGCTTTATCCCCAAGCACAATCTGAGTTATAAGGAATTTGGGATGCCAGCATTATGAATTTGGAGGAAATATAGCTCAGCTCATAACATTTGGGGAAGTGGTGTTGGCAGGACTCTAAGCTTGCTAATAAAGAGGGTAAATATTTCTCAAAGCTTATGAGGGAAGAAATTAGACATCTAAACAAATGTAGTAGTCACATAGGCTTTAACTCATATCTCAAGGGCACAGAGGGATAAAGATGACAGGCAGGCTATAAGAAAAGAAGAAAGCCTTTATCGTAATGTTTGTGTTGGCTTCACATTGTAACACCCTCACTGCACGCCCTGCTCTTCTCTGCCAGTGGCAAGGGTTAGGAAGTGTGACCAAAGCAGGAAACTGTTAGACTACTGCAGTTCAAGCCAACAAAGTTACCACACCGCAGAAAGAACCGGCTCCACATCCAAGTTACATGGGTTTTGTCCTAGGAAGAAAACCAGTTGCTGTCATTTAAATGTAACTCTCATATGTTGAAACTTTATCACCCCCAAGCCATAATGCTGAGGTGACACTTTGACATTTGTCCTAACATTATGAAAGACCAAGACAACAGCTGTGTGGGCTGACTGACATTTTCTATAACCAAATCATGTTACACATAAATGCAGCCCCTGAGACGTGCGGGGACTGACTGAAGACTGAAGACACCTCCCTTGCCTTAGGAATTTTTATCAGCAACCATTCTTGAGTACACAAAACCTTCCCTGCCACAGCCCCTGCCGTGAAGAATGGGAGACAGTTAGTCATCTCGTTTACATGTGGTTTTTCCTCATCATTTGCAATGTGAGGTGGGCCCTAACCCGGGCAACTAGAAGTAGGGTTTACGGATGGGTCATACTGAGAGTTTTTCCGGCTTAGAGAAACATTACTGTTGTTTTAGATTCATCCTCTTGTGTTATTTTATCTTATTGTCTTAATAATTTGATAATCTACACATTTCTTTTAATTCCATTATTTCAGTTCACAGGATGGTTGTCAGTTAAAACTGGTGTATTCCTCTCTTCCAATGAATAACTTATTAGAATCACATGGCCTCTTCAAGGTCTCATCGTTCAACATTGTCACATCAATGGTAACATCTCTAACATATGAAATTTGAGGGACACATTCAAGTTATAGCATTACTTTTTCCTTTTGAAGAGAAATCCTTGCAATTAGAAATAGAGAGGTTTCTTCTTATGGGTCAGTGGCCTTGTTCATTGGTTAGGGTTGTAATTCAGGAGCTTGCTGCTTTGGTCCGTTTCAAGAAAGGTGAATGGAAAGAAAGAAATAATATACTATGGAGTATGATCTAAAGACATATGGATAATGTATTTCAGTAGTATAGAAATTAACCACAATGATATTAACTGACAATAATAGAACATAAAATATCAATGTATTAAAACAAAAGGTCACTTTTACTTCAAGTAAATGTCTAGAGAAATGAATACTAGGACTAAGTGAAGGTTCTGTTTAGCAAAGCCCTTAGGGACACAGGCACCTTGGACTCATAACTTTGCCATCTCTAGATAGTGCCCAAGGTCTAACGTGACAGTGAAATGAAAAACATATATTTTACTTATTTTATGTATATGGGTGTTTTTCCTGCATGTATGTTTATGCACCACTTGCATGTCTGGTGCCCACAGAAGGCATTAGATTCCCATGGAACTGGAGTTAAAGACAGTTGGGAGCTGTCCTGTGGGTACTGGGAATTGAACCTGGGTCTTCTGGAAGAGCAACCAGAGGTCCTAACTGCCGAGCCATCTCTCCATCCCCTCAAACTCTAGTTTTTAGAGAATGCAAGCTAAGATACTTGGCACAAGAAGCGTCCCACTGACCCTTAGGATGCTCAGTGATGTTTGCCTGGTGACAAGATTGCCCAATGATTTGTTCTGAGAATGAGGATAGGATACTGGAGCTGGGTAACTCAGTAATCCTCTGACAATAAAGGTCCATGGCACATTATGCAGTAGGCAGAACTCACCGTAATAGTAAAATTACTAAGGCTTCCCACTGCAGTCAATTGGGATGCAGTGTAAGTAGAAGATGGCCTAGGTGGTGGCCATGATGTTGAAATAGTACAGGAACAAGCAGAAGGGTTGTGGGGTGGCTGAGTTCTGCTGATGGAGTTGTGTACTTTTCAAGAGAAAGTGGTATCTCAGAGCAACAATTTGGCACCACAGAACACACTGTGAAAGCATTTACCCATACTGGCAATTTTTAATCAGACTCTGATTTCCTGCAGCCTAAAGCCATAAAGCAGGCACAGGATCTGATGGGAAGAACAAAGAAATTGAAAGGAAACTAAATGCACACAGGTTTGCAGGGTTTCCTAGGTCCACGTCTGTTCATTGAAAGAGGAAAAAGAACAAACCTAAGAGAAGATCTAAGAGACACTTGGATGGAAAAGTCTGAAAATATTGAATCCCCACCATCTGAACTGTATCTTATTCAGTGAATCCTCTGATAACATGCTATAGACTTTCTAGATACAAAATTTATTAACTTATTATTTAATTTATTAGTTTATCTTTCTTTGGACTGGTATCCAAGTCCAAACAACACCTATCTGCAAAGTTCACTTTGACATTATGCCAGAGAACACAAGACAAAGTCTGAGGTCTTCAAGGGCTCATCTCATTGATGAAATAGGAGTCGATGCCCTTTGAGTTCTGGGAACATCATTTTCAGTGTAGAGGACAAGTTGTGCCTCTCACATCCTGACACCAAGAAAGATATGATGACTTAGTGAGCATCTTTGGAGGGTAGCATACACTCTTGGGAAATGAAACTCCCCCGACTTATCCTGTGACTTCCAGCTGCAAATGGATACCGAAGTCAGAGACTTCTCTTGATCAGATTCAAGCTGCCGTGTAAGCTGGCAAGACACTTGATCTATACAACCCAGAAGCTCGGATGATGTCAGAGGTGTGTCTGTGGATAAGGGCTATGGAGCATCTTCAGTAAGTTCTTATAGGAGGTATACCCCTGAGGCTTGGGAACAAAGCAGTTACTTTTACAACACTGGATTTCCTTTTTAAATTATTTTTTATTATTTGTGTGTGCATGTATGTGTTTGTGTGTGTGTGCACCAAGGTGTGTGGTGGTCAAGGTGTGTGGTGGTCAGAGGACAACTTTCAGAAATTGGTTCTGTCTTTCCATCTTGGTTCTGGGGGGTCAAAGTCAGGTCCTCCAGCATGTGCAGTAGGATCATTACCTACAGAGACATCTCATAAGCCCATCACAAATTATTTTTTGAATTACAAGCAGCTTCTAGGATCAGGGGTCAAACTTTCCTGACATCCAGCATGAAATTGAAGTCCTGGGTCATATGACCTCAGGATATGACTTCCACCAGCTACCTGAGTTTGGAAGTGGGTCCTTGTCCCAGCTGAGCTGCCACATGAGAACTTAGTCTGAACTATCACCCTGATTGGAGCCTTGAAAGGGGCCTATTAAACTCTACCCAGATCCATAAAAATTGTGAGGGTAAAAAAAAAAAAAAAAAAAAAAAAAGTTAATCTGTTTGGCAGTGTTGTTGATGGCAGTGGTGGTGGTGGTGGTAAGATTTGTACCTAGTGAAATGCTATAATCACTCTAGAAAATGGTTTGATTCTTTTTTTCATGACAGGGTTTCTCTGGGTAGCTTCGGCTGTTCTGGAACTAGCTCTGTAAACCAGGCTGGCCTCAAACTCACAGAGATCTACCTGCCTCTGCCTCCCTAGTGCTGGGATTAAAGGCATGTGCCACTACTGCCCAGCTAATTTTTAATAACATTAAGCACAATTCAATAGTATGATCCCAAACAAAACAGTCAAAAGGATTTCTACGAGCATTCAGAACAACTTCATTTATAATAAATTGAAAGTCCTTTTAAAAATCAAATTTCAATACAAGAATGGATGAAGCCACTTCCACATCCGAGGTGGAACAGAGGAGCCCTGCAAAATCCAGGCACAGGAACACAGGCTCCCTGAGGTGGTACAAGGGTACACAAAATGTTCTCTCAAGAAATGGAGCTGGTGGCCCTGTAGACCTGGGACTTGGGGTACAATCCATGCACCATCTGCAGGGTCCAGGTGATGGGTGCCTGTTTTTTATGTCAAGCTGAAAACAGAGGGATTGTGTTGTATTCTGGGGAGGATACAATCATTCCTTCCACAGCTGCTGCATGTCCCTGTAAGTGAAACAACCATCTCTGCCCTCTGCCAGAAGGACTGCGCTCCCCAAGAACCTGCAGTTGAGAGGTGGAAGAAAGGTCTTCTTGATGCAGTGGCTTGCAGCCCTGGTGGGTCTGGAGGTGGAGTACTGGACAGAGGCTAGAAGGTGCCAGTGGATGGCTTCTTCCAATAAAAAGGGTGGATCTGTGGTCCTTTGGAACTTATCAAAGGCATGGTTTAGCATGTTGTCAGTTTACTTTTTAGAAATTCTCTACAGTTAAGACAATTTATTAAAGATGGTCTTTCCTACCTCTTCTTAGTTAGCAGTGCCATTTAAAAGTAAAAAAGGAGAAAATGCCAACAAATTGCATGACCTTTATAATTTTCCTCCCAGTGTACAGGGGCTGTGAGAGCAGCTGCATTCACAGAAGAACATTTGCATATTTGTGTTTGATTGGTTTTAAAAAAGAATGTTACAGTAACAAATAGAACTCAGTTTAATACTCCCCCCCCAAAAGAGAATGGATAAAGAAATTCTGACATTTAATAAAATACAAAGAACACTGCTTTAAATGGAATGAGCTCTTGAAACTCTCCAAACACGAATAAATCTAAATAACTTGTTAAACCAAGAAAACAACACAAAAGGAGTATTTATTATCTATGTGAAACCATTTACATGAAGCTTTAAGACAGACCAACACAGCCTATGGTGAAAGAAACTGGACCAGTGGATGATCTGAGCAGTGAGGACAGGCATTACTTCAGAAAGGGCAATGATGAACATGCTCCATGTTTGAGGTGTTGGTTATACAGGTATACGTCTTTGCCCAAACTTTTTTAAGATTTATTTTTATTTTATAATTAGTGTACATGCGTGCGTGCGTGCGTGTGTGGTGTGTGTGTGTGTGTGTGTGTGTGTGTGTGTGTGTGTGTGTTTGTGCAGACACCATCAGAGGTCAGAGGCATCAGATCCACTCAGAGCTGTAAAGTGGTTAGGAGTCACCCTATGTGGGTGCTGGAACTCAATTCTCATCTTCTAGAAGGGCAAGTACTCTTACTACTGAACCATCTCTTCCACCTCCTGCCCAAACCTTTGAACTATCAGATCTTGCTTCCTGCATCCTCTGCCAGCTCTGGGACTCCTAGGAATCTCCAGCATGTCTCAGGCTGAGATTTGACAAAGCTGCTGAGGAAGTTCCAGCCAGCTCATCAATGAGGTGGTGCTCATCTAAGCTACTCCAAACAAGCAGTTGTGGAGATATACACAGAATGGCCTGGAGTACCGGACCTCGAAGTCAAGGCCAAGTGAGATGCCTGGAATCAACTGAAAGAGAATTACCACGGGAGATAAGGGAGGAAGGGGACACTGGCTAGCCTGCAGAATCATACCACCAATGTACTGTGACTTTCTTCCTTCTGTTAGTTTAAAAAGTTCATGAAACATGTTGGAACGTATCGCTGGCCATAGTCAGTCATATTTGGCTCCAGGATAAACTATCTCTTGTCCCCTTTTGGTGAGAGTTGTGCTTTTGTGTTGACAAAGAGGAGAGACATTTTCGGGTATCCATCCTTGCCTCGACTTCCTCCTCGTTTTGACAGTCTGCTGTTTTCTACACTGCACACACCAGACTAGCTGGCTCTCAAGTTTCTGTGAATTCCCCTGTCTCCATTTCCCATTTCCCTGTGGGAGCACTTGGGCTACAGGTTCTGGTGCTATGCACATTAGCTTTATATGTGAGTTCGAGGGATGCAAATTTGTGTTCTCCTAAGGACATGGCAAGCACTTATACCCACTGGGCTATCTCACCAGGCTTACTACTGATTTTTTTTTTGTATGTTGAATTTATTCTGATTCCCTGATGAGATTGTTCATCAGTCCTAAGAGTTTTCTGCTGGAATATTTAGTCTTTTATGTATAGGATCCATCTGCAGATGGGTAATTTCAATTCTTCCTTTTCTATTTGTGTACCTTCTGTTTGCTCCTCAGCTTATTGCTCTAGCTAGGGCTTTAAGAACTATATATTTAATGAGAATGGATAGCATAGACTTTACACTTGTCTCATTCTGATTTTAGAAAAAACTTTCTCAGTGTTCCCCCATTCAGTACAATGGTGGCTACGGGTTTGTCATAATATAGCATTTATTGTGTTGAAGTATATTCCTTCTAATCCTAGTATCTTCAAGGCTTTCATCGTGAACAGTTATTCAACATTTTGATAGTGTTTTCTGCATTGATGGAGACTGATGGACCTTAAATCTGATTTACATATGTTGAGCCAAATTTACATCCCTGGAATAAAACCAGCTTAGTCATAGTGTGATCTTAGAATGATCTTCTTAAAGTGTTCTTGAACTTGATTTGCAAGAATTTTATTGAGAATTTTCCATCTGTGTTCATCAGGGAAATTGGTCAATAATAATTCATTTTTTGTTGTGTCTTTGTCTAGTTTGGGTATTGGAGTGATATTGGTTTCAGAAGAGTTCAGCAGTGTTACTTCTCTTTCTGTTTTTACATTTGTATTTACTTGTATTATTTGGGGGGCAGAGAGGGAGGGAGAAAATGCTAGTGTGGGTACCCATGGAGGCCAGAAGAAGGCATCAGATCCCTT
Organism: Peromyscus attwateri; assembly: GCA_902168425.1. NCBI lineage: Eukaryota > Metazoa > Chordata > Mammalia > Rodentia > Cricetidae > Peromyscus > Peromyscus attwateri. The sequence continues at coordinate 18,911 of CABHPP010122857.1, read as the reverse complement.
GAAGCTGGACTTCCATGCAGTTGTGAACCTGACATGGTGCTGGGACCTGAACTCGGGTCCTCTGGAAGAGCAAGCCGCAAGTGCTCTCAACTGCTGAGCCATCTTTCCAGCCCCTTCTCTTTCTATTTTATGGAACAGTTTAAGGAGCATTAGTGTTAGCTCTTCTTTAAAGATTTGGTAGAGAATACATCTGGTTCTGGAATTCTGTTTACATGGAGGTTTTTTTTTTTTTTTATTACTTCTTCAGTCTTCTTGATTGTCATGGATTTGCTGAAGTTGTTTATATCTTGATTTTCTTTTGGTAGCTCCTATATGGCTAGAAATGCAGCCATTTCTTCTGGGTTTTCCAGTTCAGGTGAATATAATTTTTCAAGGTACTTGAAACCGAAAGATTTTGTGTTTCTCACTGGAATCTAGAGTAAACACCCCCACCACATGCTTAATCTCTGAATGTATTAATTTGGGTCTTCTCTATCCTTTTAGTTAGTTTGGCTAGAGATTTGTTGATTGTATATTTTCAAAGAATTATCTGTTCAAATTTATTCTATGTATTGTTCTCTCAGTCTGTATTTCTTTGACTTCTGCCCTGATCTTTATTGTCTCTTGCTGTTTCTGCCTTTGGAATTAGATTTGTTCTGGTGTTTTGGGACTTTGAAGTGCAGTAGTAGGTTATCTGAGATCTTCTTGATTTTTTTTTTTAATGTTAACTCTCATGTCTATGAAATTTTCTCTTAGGGCACTTAGCTATGTCCCAAATGCTTTCCTAAGTTGTGCCTTCATTTTCTTCTAAATGTAGAAACTTTCAAATTTCCTCCTCGAGGTCTTCAATAACCACTGGTCATTCAAGAGTCTATTGATGGGTCTCCAAGTATTTGTACAATTTCTGTAGTTTTGCTTACTACTGATTTCTAGTTGTATTATACTTTTATTTAAAAAGATGAACGATTAAATCAATATTTGTATTTGGTGAAATTTGACTTGTGTGGTATCGGTTTTTTATTTTAAATTACATTTGTGTGGAGGCAGGGGGTCAGAGGACAAATTGCAGGAGCTGGTTCTCTCCTTCCACCGTGTGTGTTCCAGGAATTACTTCAGGTCATAACGTTACCTTCTTCTAGGCCCTAGAGAACCTAGGGGTTTTTATCCCATTCATTTTCTCTGCCAGTTAAAGAAGTCAAGGGGCAGAAAATGCCTCCCCAACAGGTAGTAGAAGCAGGGAAAGTCTCAGATGCGGCGGACAGTATCAACTGGTGAAGAGAGAGACTTTCATTAAATGTGAGGGTGCCAGGTATGGTGGTATAGGGCTTTAATCCCAGCAGAGGCAGATCTCTGTGAGCTGCCTGTTGCCTGGTCTACAAGGTAAGTTCTAGTCCAACCAGGGTTACATAGGGAGACCCTATCTCAAAAAAAAAAAATGATTAGGAAACACACAGAGCAAGGCCCACAAAGAAAAAGACCCCCAGGAAGCCAATGTCTGGTCTCTCCTCGAGGACTAGATGTTTTAAGGGTCTTTGATGGGTTGGGAAGGGGGTCTTCTTCCCTTTATTTAGGATTGGTCAATTTAAACAAAGACAGGGAAGCTGAAACTTTAGGTAAAAGTGTTCTAGTCCAGCCTTGAACTTGCCAAGTAGTCCATGGGCAGGGGGCCCTACTATCAAGAGAAAAAGCCAAAAAGCCTGATGGGCCTGTGTGTCAAGCTGCCAGACCTTCTTCTTTGAGGTCTTTGAAGGGTCTCAGGCTTAGGGCTCAATGGGAACCCTGAGGCAGACTATCCTCAGAGATCTATTAGATGATTTCTTAATTCCATGGACATACAGACATACAACAGCAGCATAATAGGGACTCTGATGAGAGTTGAAAAAAATCCATGCAGCAGAGTGAGGGCCCCTTATAAAAGTCTCAGAGGAAAGGGGGCACTTGCATGAAGTCAGGCCATGTCTGACTCCTGGGCAGCAGAGACAAGGGAGGGAATTCTGGAGCAGGGACCTCTAACTCTGAGGATGGGAAGGAGCATATTTAGTTAAAGTGTGCCTATCATGCGGGTGGGAGATGTGATACCACCAGCACCACTCTGATGTGGGAGGAGCCTGACAGCCTGGTCTGTAGCTTCCATGGGGGAAAAGAGATTGACACCTGCCATTCTCCTGGACTCTGGGGCACCTATTTACAGATTCCCAGTAGGGTGTCTCTCCCTGTAGCAGCAAGAATCCCAGAATCAACTATGTGGGTGAGGATAGAAAGGACTGTGAGTGGGCATAGCTTTAAAAGCACCTGACCTGGGCTTACCCCTCCCTTCCAGCAGGCCTGGTGCCCAGGGAATCTGTTGCAGACTCACAGACAAGCTCTTGGTATGGTTTGCCAATAACTGGGGGGACAGAGAGGAAGAGAGAGTCGGCTTCAGGGAAATGTGGCCTAATTAAAACCTCTCTCAGCATCCAACCATCTGAGACCCCCCTTGAGTCCCAACTCCAGAACACTGTAGAATCTAGATGGCCTCTCCACCCAGTTCCACACACAGCTCGTATTTCTGTCATGTCCTCTTCCCCAGGGGACACACTGAATGCCCCTCTCAGCAGCTTGTAAGTTTTCGCCTTACTTCTGTTGGCCAGACTTTCTTTTCTTCTCTGCTTTGAGCATCATTAATCCGAAGGCAGGAAGCTCCTCACTGGCTTGTATTACAATAAATTCTGCAAGGTTGTGCTGAGTCCTCCTCAGTGTTTATGAGAAAGAGAGATAATTACAAAGACGCTGCTTGAATGTGAGTTAAAGTTAAACACCACACAAAGGCTTTTAAATCCACAGAAGTTTGTGAAAGTAATTTTCCATTCCAAACATCATCTCTGAGTCATTTCTCTGGTATGAGAGATAATTTTTCTTTCATAGTCAAGAAGGCTTTTTTTCCTCAAGTAGGTAAAATACAGGTTTGCCTTGTTTACAGTCATCAAATGATCACTTTATCATGGGATCAGAAATATAATTACAGAATGTGCTGGAGTGAGGCTGGAGACACAGCTCAGTGACAGCACTTGCCTAACGTAGAGAAAGCCCTAGGTTCATTCCACAGTGCTAAGAAAGATAAAAATGCACCACCGGAAATGATGTGCAATGTGGAATAACTCACTCTAAGAGCTAGCTCATTTCTTTTTTTACTTCTCTTTATGAAAACAATAAAAAAAATTAACGAGTATTTCTTTTTTTATGCTCAGGTATACATATGGGGGCAGGGATAAAACCAGATACACAGACTTTCTCTCCAAGCAGCACAGAATCTTTTTAGAAAACAAATTCTAGGGACTGAGATGGCTCAGTGGTTATGAGCACTGAGGACATGAATTTGATTCCCAGCACTCAGAGAGGATCCAGTGCCCTCTCTGGCCTTTGCAGGCAATACACATAAATGGTGCACAGACATACAGACAGGGAAATATCCATGTACACAAAAAAATAAATCTTTTTTTTTTTAAAAAAAGAAAATAAACTCTAGATGTAAGCGAAAAGTTAAAAAGTAATATACGGGTGTAGTTGGAGAACTGCTCCAAGGGACAGGCAAATTTCATAATCAATGCACCCCCTCTTTCACTCTCCCCCCAACTCCCCAAAGTCCTGGCGAGCAAATCCAAGTTTTTATACTTGCTGGGTAAATGCTTCATCACTGAGCCTACTCTTCAGCCTGATACTGAGCTTGAAGGATGTTTAGGGTCCTAAGCATGGCGGCACTACCTGCAATCCTGGTACTCAGGAGGCAGAGGCAATAGAATGGCAAGTTGGAGGCCAGCCTGGGCTACCTAGTGAGGCTGTCTCTAAAAACAACATCAACACAATCAAATTGCAAGGAATTTGTAAATCTTAAAGAAGGGTTATCGTAGTTCCTGATTGTTATTTTCTTTTAAAAAAAGAATGAGGCCAATCAACAGATCTAACTAAATAAAACCCTGAGATTTGGGGGTCGGGGGTGGAATTCAAGAAGACAGAGTACCAAACCCGCTTTTGCCCTTTGCATTTTATGTCCAAGTTGTGATAGTGACTGGGTCTCTGTCTCTGTCTCTGTCCCTCCC
>CABHPP010122857.1:0-14756 GCA_902168425.1 Peromyscus attwateri | reverse complement strand
GTGTGTGTGTGTGTGTGTGTGTGTGTGTGTGTGTGTGTGTGTGTGTGTGTTGCCTGTGTATCTATTTTGGGTGGGTCACAGGGAAGGAGAGACTGAGGTAAGGAACTAGAGAAGCAGCCACCCACTCCTGCAGCTGTCTAATGTCTGCATGTCACACAGAAGGGGAAAACTGTCTAGCTGTCACAAATGGGATACAGCTATTGAAAGTGCATGACGTTATAAAACTACATCTGTACTCACCAGCTGGCACAGCCTGTGCTCATAACTCTTCCGGATTTATTCTTGTTGATTTATTTGTCTAATAAATATTTATCAAATCCCTATCCTGTGGGTACTCAGGATCCAGAAGGAATGTGTGTGTGTGTTGCCGAGAATCAAACCTAGGTATGAGCTGCTAGGCAATGGTTGATCACTGAGCTACATTCCCGGCCCCCAAGGGAGCCTGCATCCATGACGTCTATAAGCAAATAGGGCAGGCAGACACTATAATCACTCAAATTCATCCTTATAAACAGTGCAGGAATGGCTATAGAGCCAGGAAAGGCATAATCTGGGAGTGCTCTACTCTGGGAGTTCAGCAGATAAAATCACTTAGCCACCAAGCCTAATGACCTGGATTTAATCCCTGGGCCCCACATCGTGGAAGGAAAGAAACAACTTCCACAAATTGCCCCCAGACCTCCACATGGTGCCCTGGAACACATGAGCCTGGGGATGCATGCATGTGTGTGTGTGTGTGTGTGTGTGTGTGTGTGTGTGTGTGTGTGTATCCATACACACAACTAAATACATGGAAGTTTTGAAAATATACAATAAGAGATGGAGACCTCCTCAGGTGTGGAATCAAGACCATCCAGTAGAGATGAGGACTCCTCTGGACCATGGTGCTAAGCTACACTGATTCTAGGATTGGGGATAGAATCCTTGGATTTGAGGTGTCAGCCTCAAATATTGGAGACTCCTGGATAAAAAAATAAAAAAAAAAAAACTTGGATCGATGTCAAATATCTACTCTGGAAACATCTATTGCCTGGCTAAGTAGGGAGTCACTGCTGTTGCTGGGACAGGGTCAGTGAGTGACTCTGGAAATCAGTCACACAGCAAAACTTGTACCAACCTCTCGAATCTAAGAGATGAGGGTTACAGAATTCTGGTGACTGAAATTATAGACTGCTTACCAGTTCTGGAAGATCACCAAACTCCTACAAAAGCCTATGCAAAGGTAGGCAAGGCTCCATTGGGGGGTTCTCCCATGTTTATAAGAAGATAATGATCTTCTCTTGGTCCATGAGATGACTGACTGATGGGATGTGTGACTTGGGTCACACACAGCTTAATGATAGAATCTGGGGATAGCAAATAACTCCTGGCCCCGTACAGGGCTCGTCTGTTGGCAGTTTAAGCAGTAAGCCTTTTGTCAGAAGTACAGACCCCACATATAAGTCTTTTCTCTGTGCCAACACAGAACTTCTATGTGTAGTTTAGATGTTATAGCAGATCCTCCGTGGTTTTACCCAGGTCAACCTTGGGAGTTGGAAGGTGACGTAGGTCTTTGACAGAAGTGGGAGCTGGCATCACAGAAGCAGACATAAACAGAAGCAAGTGGCAAGGGCAGTCTGCTGGCCAAGAAGCAAAAAAAAAAAAACAGGTCCTCAGAATATCTCTGTACTAACACGGAAATTGACATAATAGGATTGCAATTCTCTCGGGAGACTGAGGCAGGAGGATGACTAGTTTGATACCAGCACAGGCTTTGAAGTGACTTCAAGGCCAGGGTGGGGCTACAAAGTGAGACTATTTCCAAAAGAAAAAGATTGTAATTTTCCACAACCCCTTCATTAGGTTCTATCGAATCAAGCTCATTAACACCGGACATTTTGAAAAGAAATCTGTTTAGTGGGCATTTGGATCAAAGCCAATGTTGAGAAGAGATGGCTGTCTTTCATATGTCTCATTTTTTTTTTTCTGGTAGCAGATCTACAACGTGGCCTTCCATCTGCATCTGTTCTTAGGCAGGAGTTGCAAGAGCTAAGAGTGGGTTTCACAGTATATCATATGTACAGACTAGATAGGAATCTCCACAACCCCATTCTTGTGGTACTTCTAGGTGTGGTCACCATGACAAAACTGCTTTCTTTGACTCCACTACCCTAAGCCCACCTCATTCGATGTAGGGAAGGGTTATTCAATTTAGGGAAGCAAGGTTTGACAATAAACTATGAGAAGCCAACATACTTTACAGCTAATACTCAAGTGACCAAAGACAAAATTATCTCTTACCTATATGTACCTTTAAACCAAACATTAACTAATCTTTAGGGTGTTTCTTTTTCAATGAAGTTAAATAAGCTAGTATTCAATTAACATTTTCAATCTTTATAATTAGGTCATCATAAAAATAAAGTTCACTTATGATGGATAATATTTAATGTGTATATTCTCTTCTAATCCTCATGGATTTATTTATTTGGGGGATATTTTTGAGCCAGAGTCTCACTGTGTAGTCCAGGATGGTCTTGAGCTCCATGATCTTCCTGTTTCAGCCTCCCAAGTACTGGGATTACAAGCATGTGTCACTGTCATGAACTTGAAAAGTAATCATTACCATATATCACTTTTATAAATGTGATATCTGAGATATTTAAGTAGCAAACGATGTTGCTTAGGGTCACAAACATAATAACTAGCCAAGAAGAAATTTCAGCTCTTTGTTAAATAATTCTCAGCCCTCCTCACACTGTTGTTTCCTGATGGTGAGGACTGGTCAACAAGAAGAAGTAAACACAGGGTATTGGTGGAGAGCTGAGTATGATGGTTAACTTTGATTGTCAACCTGATACAACCTAGAATCACTAGATCTACATTGGGTTGGCCTGTGGGCATGCCTTTGAGAGACTGTCCTAACAAAAGTTAAGACCCAGCCCAATATAGGCAACACCATTCCCTAGGCCTGGTATCCTGAACTGCATAGAATTGGAGAAATTAAGCTGAGTAAGCAAATGAGAATGCATGCTCTTGACTTCTGTTTGCTCTTGACTATGGATGTAATGTGGCCAGCTTTCTCCAGCTCGTGATTTCCCTGTGGTAATGGCCTATAACCCAGAACTGTGAGTTAAAATTAAACTTTGTCCCCTAGATTGTTTTTTGCCAGGGCATTTTATCACAGCAACAGAAATGAAATGAGAACACGGGATGGATGGCTTTGAGGTAATTTGCCTAAATCCCAGAAAGTCTTAAACAATCATGGGCTGGCATTCTTCAAATACTTTGGTTTCAGAATCCTTTCATGTTCTTAAACATTATTGAGGGCTCTATATATTTTTTGTAAGTTACAGCTATTGAGATTTAGTATCTTAGAAATTAAAATTAAGAAAATTTAAAATGTGTATTTATTAATTTTATTTAAAAATATATGCTTATTACACATTAACAAAATAGTCTAGTTTTATGATTAATTTCTAAAACAAAACAATTCAGTGAGGAGACTGGCATTATGTTTTAGGAAATTGCTGAACAGAATATAGCTGAATTCTCATATTTGCTTCCTCAGTGAGTTAGAGTTCTACCAGTCATGTCTCTGGAAAATTAAAAAGGAGGTAGGGAAATAACAAAAAAATAGTTTTGGTTGTGTATAATACCTGCCTATGATCAGCGCTTGAGGCAGGAGGATGAGAAGTTCAACACCATCCTCAGCTACATAGCAAGTTTGAAGTCATCCTGGGCTACATGAGACCCTATTTAAAAAAAAAAAATCCAAAAATGAAGTAGTTTTTACTTCACAGATTTCCTGAAAAATCCCAGAAGAGCTCAAGAACCCTCAGAGACCTTCAGCTCACACACTGAGAACCCCTGCCCCGGCTTGCAATGGGACATAGTAGAAAACAATGGTCTTCATTAGATGTTGAGAGTATGGGGGATGTGGGGAGTTGGTTAGCATTGAAAATGCTGCGTAAACCAGACAATGGGATAGTAGAGAAAGAAGGGTCTATCTCCCCTGCTCTCTTCAACACAAACCGGAATTCAAGCTCCTGGGACGACTCAAGTGACTGGACTCAAGCTCCTTTTGTGGTCTACTCTGCCACCGTGAAATGACAGTGGTGATGCACTTTATTACCAGGACAGGAAGCGCTATGTCTTCTGCCTTCATGTGCTCCCCATCCAAGCCAACAATCCAGGACTGTCAACGGACTACATGTCTAAAGAAAGAGGAGAACCTAATGTTGTTAGGTTGGTTGGATTGAAACTGAGAGGGCAAAGTTGAGACATAGGCCCCTTGTAGTCTCCTTATGGCTCCTCTTCAATGCTTGGTGTCTTCTTTTGTGACCAACCACTGGAATCAACTTTTATATGGATGTATTACTTAAATGACACTTAATCTAGTTTCCTACCTGGTAAGTCAATCTAGTTGGTTTTGGCAGGAAGGGGGCAAGTATTTAGTATGAAAACTTTGAATTAGAGGCCAAAGAGTGGTAAAGAACTTTATTTTTTCTCCTTCCAAGAAGACTATAAACTGATTTGCAACAACAGCCTTCTTGATTTTAATGGTTGCCTAACAAAGACATCTCCAACAGAAAAAAAAATCGATTTTATAATTCTGTGTTTGCTTTTTATTTTACAAATAAGGTCAATGCATTCAAAGTGGCATGCTATATAGACTGCTTTCTGTATCACAGATCTGTTATTTAGAACAAATCTTAGTAGAATAGAGATGATACCATATGTTTCACTGGCTTTTAATTTGAAGAAAACTTACCATGTTTTCCTCAATCTTCAAGTCTAAATGATAGTCATAAAAATTATGTGTATTATAGGTATTTTGTCTGAATGTATGTCTGTGTACCCTGTGAGTGCCTGGTGCCCTTGGAAGTCAGAAGAGGGTGTCAGGTCCCCTGGAACCGGAGTTACAGATGCCTGTGAGCTGCCATGTAGGAGCTGGGAATCAAACCTGAGTCCTCTCAAAGCATAGCCAGTGTTGTTAATGGCTGAGGCACCTCTCCAATTCACATGACAATCTTTTTTTTTTTGTTTTGTTTTGTTTTGAAATACAGACTCACTGTATAGCTCTGGCTAGCCTCGAGAACAGTGATTCTCAACCTTCCTAATGCTGTGACCCTTTAATACAGTTTCTCATGTTATGGTGACCCCCAACCATAAAATTATTTCACTGCTATTTCATAACTAATTTTGCTACTGTTATGATTGGTAATGTAAATATCTGTGTTCTCCGATGGTCTTAGGCGACTCCTGTGAAAGGGTTATTCGACCCCTAAAGGGGTTGTAACCCACACGTTGGGAACCACTGCTCTAGATATACCCTGCCTCTGAATCCCAAGTGCTGCAATTAAAGATATGCCCCCTCAACTCCCTCAAAATCATTCTTAAAATATGGTCTCAGACCAGAAAGGGCAGGATACTCTAGGAACTGTTAGAAATGCAAATTCCAAGGCCCCACAAAAAAATATGTGGTGATGCACACTCCAGAGGTAGCAGCAGGTGGACATCTGTGAGTTTGAGGCTAACCTGGTCTACACAGGGAGTTCCAGGCTTTCCAGGACTACATAATGAGATACTGTCTCAGAAAAACAAAACAAACAAAAACACCCCAAAACAAAAACACATTGTGGATCATTTGTGGGGATCAGTGATTGGGGAGGGTCTTGTATGCCCCACTCCTTGTTACTGAGCTATTAAGCAGTTGACAGCTGCCAGGGAAGAGTCATTTTTTTTGGGGGGGATGGGTAGCCACTGGTAGGTTGCCTATGTTCTAGTGAATAGCTCCACACTCATGAGCATATAGGTGGTACCAGTTTGGATCAGTGGGCTATTGTAATTTTTTTTTTAAATTTAAAAAGAAGAGAACATTAAGCTGGGGAAGGGACATGCTGTGGAGGGGTACACATGGAAAGTTGGGGTAGATATAATCAAAATACATTCTATGCATGCATGGAATCCTCAAAGTGGGCTGGAAAGTTGGCTCAGTGGTTAAAAGCATTGGCTGCTTTTCCAGAGGATCTGGGTTTGATTCTCAGCACCCACGTGGTAGCTCACAACAGTCTCTAACTCTAGTTCCAGATAATTAGGTACACAAGTAGTTCATGGACAAACATGCAGGTAAAATACCCACACACATAAATAAAAAATTTAAAAAGAAATTCTCAAAGAATAAATTAAAAATATTTTGTTTTATACATACATACATATATATATATATATATGTATACATATGGACAGAGAGAGAGAGAGAGAGAGAGAGAGAGAGAGAGAGAGAGAGAGAAAAGAGAGGATGAATCAGAAACTTCAGGCATGCTAGATAGTTTTTTGTCAACACAGCCAAGGTTATTGAAGAGAGCGTCAACTGAGAAAAATGCCTCCATCACACTGGTCTGTAGGCAAATCCGTAGGACATTTTCTCGATTAATAATTAATGTGGGAGTGGTACACTAGGGATGGTGCCATCTGGAGCATCCTGGGTGGTGTAAGAAAGCAGGCTGAGTAAGTCATGAGGAGCAAGCCACTAAGCAGCGTCCTTCCATGGCCTCACTGCAGTTCCTGTCACCAGGTTCCTGCCCTGAGTTCCTGTCCTGGCTTCCCTCAATGAACTATGTCTTGAGATAAGTAAGCCAAAATAAGCCCTCTCAGCCCCAAGTTGCTTTTGGTCATCGTCTTTCTCACAGCAATAGAAATCTAACTAAGACACCAAGATAGTCTGTATTTTAAAAACCTTCCAAGTAGTTCTAACTTGCTGGCCTAAATAAATTTGAAATCATACAACGTTCCTGGATTACAAGACTAAATATCATAAAGATATTCATAATCTCAAATGTCTATTGATAGGATGAATGAATAAATAAAATGTGGTATATTCATACAATGGAATATTATTCACATGGACATACCTTGATAACGTTGTCAAGTGCAATAATCCAGGCATAAAAAGACAAATAATATATGATTGCCCTCATATGAGGTGCTGAGAACAGTCAAATTTATATAGTGATAGGTATGTGAAATAGCTCAGCAGGTTAAGACACTTGCTGCCGAGCCTGATAACCTGTGTTCCATCCCTTGGACCTACAGGGTAGAAGGAGAGAACTGACTCCCACAAGTGGTCCTCTGACCTCTGTATGCATGCTGCGGCATATGCACCTACATGCCTACACACAAAACATAAACATAATTCAAAAAAGAAAAGGAAGTGGTTACCAGTGTCTGGGGAAAGCTGAGAATAGTGAGACATTATTAAATAAAGGCAGACACTCAGTTTTGCAAGAGAGAAGGTTTCTAGAGATTGGTCGCACAATGTGAGTGTCCTTAACAACACCAAAATGTACACTCTAATGCTGAAATGGTCAGTTTTAAGTTTTGTGTATTTTACAGTTTTTTCAATTTTAACTTAAACATTATCAGTAAATTTTAGTGTATGGATCTTATTTGGATACTGATCCAGATATACAAACTTATAAACTTTAAAAAAGAACCAAAGCCAGTTGTAGATTTTAGGAAAAAAATGAGAGTAATTGTATATTTAGTGATATGAAATTATTATTGTCTGGTTTATAATTTTTATTTTAAAGATTTGCTTTATTATTAATTTGTGTATATATGTGTGTTTCTCTGTGTGTGGTTGCTCACACAGGCCAGATGAAGGTGTTGGATGCTATAGAGTTGGGATGCTGACATCTGAACTTTGATCCTCTGGGAGAATAATAGCCAATGCTCTTAACCACCACGCCATCTCTCCAGCCCTTTCCTAGGTTTTTGGTGTAATGTAGTGTTGTCTTATTTAAGATCTTAGCTTCTATAGATACATACAAGGATAAAAAAGCTTAATGAATAGTTTGGTTTAATGTACAGTGGATGGGGACATAGATAAAGCTGGTTATGAGTTGATAGTAGTTGAAGTTGGTTGATGGTTATGTTTGAGTGTCTTTTCCCTCAACTCACCCAATACATGTATGTATTATATACATATTACTAAATTACACAGTCGACATGATAAAATGAATAAATGGATAAAACTTGACTTCATTATGATAGGCTTACAACTAGGAATGACAGAGAACCGTGTGTGTGTGCGTGCGTGTGTGTGTGTGTGTGTGTGTGTGTGTGTGTGTGTGTGTATGTGTGTATGTGTATAATTCAGATATATAATGCTATTTCTCTATATTTCAGATATGAGTGGTATCTGACTTCTAAAAACTTTTGTTTTTATGTGTATAGATGTTTTACCTGCATGTATGTCTGTGAACCACATGCATCCTTGATGCCAGCAGGGGTCAGAACAGGGTGTTGGGTCCCTTGGGACTAGAGTAAGGACAGTTGTGAACTGCCAGATGGTACTGGGATTCGAACCTGGGTTCTCTGGAAGAGCAGCCAGTGCTCTTAACCGCTGAGCCATCTCTCCAGCTCCTGACCTTTAACTTTACTGTTAGATACACAAATAGCAAAGACACTACTTTGATGTCTGTTTACTCTCAGCTCACAGTGACATGCTTGCTGGGTGGTAGTTGATATTTATCTTTAATATTAGATATGCAAATAGCAAAGACACTACATGTATGTCAATTTATTCTCAATTCATAATGGCTGCTTGTTTCCACCTTGTCTTGTAAATCTGTTTCCTTCTGTCAAACACCATGGAAATAAGTACCTCCTTGCACTTCAATTGCTCAGAAGCCAGAATAAATAGCCGTGTACCCCACGGCACCATCAGTTCCTGTACACAGTCCAGAAATAACACTGGGAAATGGGTCACTAATGCACATGTCTGTCTGCAGAAAGATATCCTGCAAGTCACAAGGTGTCAAAAACCTGTGGTCTGATTATTGCTCTGCAAACAGGACAGCCCTGGAGACACGGAGGCTGAGTGTAAGGTTAAATTTATCCATGAAGGAAACAGACAGGCAATGTTTATGAGCTAGTAGGAAGCTGAAGAGTGCGCCCATCATCACGCTGCTTCAGACCATTGTCCCAGAGCTGTTACTGAAGAACAATTAGCTGTTTCCTACCATTGATCCCTAACCTTCACGTGTACAGTTTGAAGCAGAACATGGTGAGGGATTTTGCTTCAGTTTTTCCTGTTTTCTATTTGTATGTTTTTAGGCTCAAGTATTTTTATGAAAACAAAAAGGATATACTCAGTAGCATTACAAACAAGATAGTTTCTTTTCTTTTGGGAACCAAAAGACTGAACGATTCTTAAAGTGTATATCTGTTTAAACTTATTCATGTAGATGACTATTTTTAAAAAACAGAGACAAAAACAAAAACAAAATTGAAGAACATAGCTCAGTTAGTTGGTAGAGCACTTGCCTAGCAAACTTGAAGCCCTGGGTTTGATCCCAGCACCACATAAACTTGGTGTGGTGGTTCTCACCTGTGATTCTAGCACCGAGGTTCAAGGCTGTCCATATACATATAAATATATAAATATAAATATAAAAATATATATATATTGAGCTTGAGGGCCAACTGGGTCTAAATGAGTCTCAAAATAAATACATAAAATAAACTCATGAAAATATAACCATAGCCCTACTTCAAATGTGTTTTCTGTCTGGAGAGATGACTCAGGTTAATAGCATGTATGCTCTTGCAGAAGATTGGAGCTCAGTCCCCAGCACTCATGTCAAAGCTCACAAACACTTGTGACTCCAGACCTATGCAACTCAAAGCCTCCAGCTGCCATAGGCCTCTTGCAGGCCCCCTCACTTGCATTTTGTCTCTCTCTCCTTCTCTCTCTCTCTCTCATAATAAAGACAAAATTTGAAATAAAAAATGTGTTTCTCTGCCTCTCAAACATCCATCTTTGGTCCTGGCTCATAGCTTCTACTAGGAAATCATCCCTGGCCTGTGTTTGACAGCAGTCCAATAGCGTTCTGAATCCACTGCATTCCGTGTTCACCCTAAGCACAATGAAAAGATGACGTAGGCATTCCCTTCTGCTGCTGCAGGGAAAACGCTTAATACAGGTGAAGCCACACAACGGCAGTACGGAAGTGAAGGACAACGGTGCTGAGTTCAAGTCATGACTTGGAATCACAAGAGCTGAGTGGCCAGCCCGCTAACAATCACTCGACCCACTGGGGCCCTGCACTCTTCATTGTGCATGCAGACTCTTCCAGCAGCTGGTCATTAGGACAGCTTCCGATTCTAGTATCTTTTAAATTAGCTCACGTGTGTAATATAAGGACTGGTATGACGTGAGATTCACAGATATTCCAGAAGCCAATGTCCTTTGGCACAGATTTACTTTGTCCTCTTTCTACTCAGTATAAATGAAAAAACACTAAGAGTCAGCACAGGACATGATCAAGAGTAAGAAACAGGACAAGGAAAACGTGGCAAACTTTTCTTTTTAATCTACAAAAATGGAGAACTTTCTATAATTCCTTTTTACATGCCTAAATGAATCGTTAAATGTCAACTAAAATCTCTCAAGAACTTTGAACAGCTGAGTTTGTTTATGCCCATCAAGTTTTTCTTAACTGAATACAGAGAATGGCCTTATTTGATGTTGGCACCACAACATTCAGGGAATGAGTCAGTCTTAGGACTTTGAACTTGCAGTCAGACGACTCCAACACCTTCCTTTTATGAAGTGGGAATATGTGCCTCTCCAACAAGGTCATTGTGAAGATAGCAAAAAAGATGTAAAGAGAAAACAAAACAAAACAAAAATCACACGCACAAAAACCCTACTACATAGCATGAAAGAGAACTGCTTTCTAAGTGAGTGGTGGTGTGTGCTCCTGATAGGGAGCCTGAGACAAGAGGACCAGGAGTTTCAAGGTCATCCTCGGCTACATAACAAGTTTGAGGCCAGCCTGGGCTATATGAGACTCTCTCTCATAAATAAAATAGATAAATAAACAGCTGGAAAGTGGTGAAGGAAATAAGACTTAAATATACAGCAGCCAACCTGGGTAAACATGACAGACGACCAGACTTGAATCCCAGTCGACACAAACCAACTACGAAAAGTCAGTGTTTAAGCCAAATGAAGAATATTGAATAAAGATTTAAGTGTGCATTAGCTCATGTTGTTGCTTATTTTTTGAAGATAGGAATATCATTGTGATTTTGTTTAAAAAGAAAAAAAAAGCTAACGTATGTCAGCATTTATGGGCGAGATGATGTTTTAAAATACCAAAGCATATGTGAACATAAGGAAGTATACATAAATGAGAAAGACCAGAATATTCATTCATAAAGCTAAGTGGTAGGCTTATGAGAATTATCCTAGTGTTTCTTCTTTCATGTCTGCGTTTGAAGGTTTTTCCAATGAAAAGAAACAAATATCTTTATCTTTTAAAAACAACAAAGAAGTGGTCAGTGGGTAGAGTCTCTTCTGTCCCTGGGCGGTCCCTGCTGTGTCCCCTGCCTTGTCATTGATTCAGATGATAGAATACTCTACAATCAGAACCTATCACCTGCCTGTCTAGCAATGGCTGAGGGGATCAGTAATGCTGTAAACTGGGTTTCCAAAGCATTGCCGAGAGATTAGCAACGTGTACCAGTCTGTCCAGGAATTGAAGACTTCTGTAGACTACTCACTGGAGAAATGACTTTATATTTTTGAATATTGATGCTTTGAGAGAGAGCAGGCCATTGGGTTGTAACAGCTTCAGCTACTGTTTCAAGTGGACTGTGCTGAAAAAACCACCAACATGGGGCTGGGGACGTTTATGCTTATTATCGAGTATCTCTTTGTGAACTTGGTTGCTGTTTTTCATCTGACCTCTATCTATGGTTTCCCATTCTGATTTAAGTTCTCCTTGTTTGCAGTACTTGCCTGTGAGGCTTTGTGATCAACCAGAGCTGGCACTCCCCATCCTTGGCCAAACTCCTTGTGCCTAGAGTTGATCTGTACCAGACTTACTTAGTTTAGCAAAAGTCTTAAAAGGTGTGTGTGTGTGTGTGTGTGTGTGTGTGTGTGTGTGTGTATGTATGTGAAGGTAGGGTCTCCTGTATCTAAGGATGTAGTCAAAGTTGATCTTGAACTTATGATCCTCCTGCCTCCTTGTGGGATTACAGTTGTGCACCACCACACCCAGTTTACAGAAGCTCTCTACCAATGGAGCTCCATCCTCAAACCTTCCAGGTGAACTATTGACTCTTTAGATTCAGTTTTGTCTGGGAATATCTTTCACCACTTAAAAAGAACTTAAAGAGACAATTACTCTTTTCTTCTGTTTGTTCCTTTAACCAGAATTTAATGGGTGGAACACCCTAGTTCTCGCAAGGGCCATCCTAACCATCTTTCTTTCCAAGTATTGAGGCAGGATGAGCCACATATACAGGATTCACAGCCCACCCAGCTGTAGGCTGATTCCAAACTGAGTAGATATAGTATCAAATTCCATAGTATGTCAGTCTGCCAACACCAAATATCCCACCAACATATAACATAATAAATGCTGTTTCCATCCCATAGAAAGATATGGTCTCTAGCAGTCTCAAGAGTGCACATCTTTCAGTTACCCACAAAGACAGCCAAGCTTATTATTTTTCAAGACCATGGAAAGAGAATTCGTAAACTCCTTCAGGGCAAAGTTTAGTGCTTACAATCTACATGCAAGGGTGCTCACTACATGTTACTTATTGACCACCAAAAGCCTGGATTTTCTGGGTCACCTAGTAGAAAATATTTTACTAGAGTAAATGTTGGCTTTTAAAAGGTTAGTATCTGGGCTAGAGAGATGCTCAGTAGTTTCTATCTCTTGCCACTCTTGCAGAGGACAGGTTCAGTTCTCAGCACCCATGTGGTAGCTCACAACCAGCAATAACTCCAGTTCCTTGGGCTCCAACCCTCTCTTCTGGATTCCACAGGCACCAGACATTCATGTGGTACATAGACATACATGCAGGTAGACACGTACACACAAAATAGTATCTGGTACACTGGACACAATAAAAGTATTTCCTGAGATGAATAAGAAAAGGCTCTCAGTGTTTACATAAGCGTCTGCACTATAACACCCATTTAGCCCTGTAGGCTTCCAAGCAAGCATGATGTCTCTCAGAATGCCACCTCTGTGAGGACTTTTACTTGTGAATCAGCCTGAACTTCAATGCACTCTCTGCCATTTTTTTCCCTCCAAGGTGATTCTAACTACCACATTCAAGAAATCCCACAGTAGAAGGAATTTGAACTTCAAACATTAAAATTAGTAGCAGATTTCTTCTGTGCCCACTAAAGGCAGAATGTGGGTCTTGCTTGACATGGCAATGTAACTAGTGCCAAGTCTGAGGTGTCTGTGGTGGCTCCAACTCCTAAATATATTCTAAGACTAAAAGGAAAGAAAAAGGGGCAAAAAAAGATTTAATTTGCAACAGCCTCTGAAGTCTACACAATGAAGCCAGTCTCCCCGCCCCTCAAGACAGGGGTCTCACATAGCCCAGACTGGCTTCAAATTTACTAGGTAGCCAAGGATGACCTGAAGCCTCTGATCCTTCTACCTCCACCTCCTGAGTGCTGAGATTATGGTGTGACACCACACCTGGTTTATGAGGTGCTAGGGATTGAACCCCAGGGCTTCCTGAATGCTAGGCAAGCACTCTACCAACTGAGCTACGCTGTCCCCACCACTCCATGACACCAATTTCTTAAAAGGAGACTACATAGAAGCATGTTAAGAGATTATTACATACTCACTATGTGCCAGGTGTTAGTCTCAGAAATGAGAACAAGAATAAAGTTTCAGGTCTTGGGGAAATTTGCATTTTACTCAGACATGCAATAAACAAAACAATGTGTATATATTTTAGGTGGTGTCTTGGTTAGGGATTACCATTGCTGTGAAGAGACACCATGACCAGGGCAACTCTTATAAAGAAAACATTTAATTGAGGGTGGCTCATTTACAGTTTCAGTGGTTCAGTACATTATCAACATGGCAGGGAGCATGGCAGTGTGCAGGCAGACATGGTGCTGGAGCTGAATGCGCTATATCATGCAGGCAACAGGAAGTCGAATGACTGTCACACTGAGGGAAACTTGAGCAAAAGAGACCTCAAAGCCCACCCCCACAGTGACACACTTCCTCCAACAAGGCCACACCTCCTAGTAGTGCCACTCCCTTTGGGGGCCATTTTCTTTCAAAGCACCACAGGTGGTATCCAGTATCATAGGGAAAGAGGAAGGAGCATGGTCATGACTAGGAAGGCCTCACCGGGGCCAGAAAGGAGACTTAGAGAAGACCATAGTCACAGTCCCAAGAACACCTGGGCATGAGCCTCGCGCAGCAAGGTGGAAAGTACCTTGGTTTGGGTTGTTGAGTGGCCTATATGGGGAGGGGAAGAAATGAGAGTTTTATGTCCTTCGCTCTGGTGGAGGGATCATTCCATGTAAGCTGTGGAGAGGCCAAAGTTCTAGAACCCTCTGTGAGAAATCAAGGGAGCCAGGACAAAGCTTGTCCTTACTCTCTTAGTTTTTCTTGTCCCTGAATTTTGTAGTACCTATTTCAGAAA
Organism: Peromyscus attwateri; assembly: GCA_902168425.1. Classification (NCBI taxonomy): domain Eukaryota; kingdom Metazoa; phylum Chordata; class Mammalia; order Rodentia; family Cricetidae; genus Peromyscus; species Peromyscus attwateri. The sequence continues at coordinate 284 of CABHPP010122857.1, read as the reverse complement.
TTCAGGGTATGAATAAGTGAATACATTTTTGCATTGAGAACTGAACCCAGGGTCTTCCTTGCTAAGCACACACTCTACCGCCGAGCTGCACCCCTGAGACTGCTCTAGGAATCTTGAGACAAGGCCAAGTCCTGGTGCTCATTTTTGCACATCCTCTAACTTGAAGCGGTCTTTGGGGTCTGGCCCAGGTCAGGCAAAGAAGGAACATAATGTAAATAGAACCTGCCACTGTTGCAGTAGAGGCGTGACTCCATTTAGAAAAGGTGGTCAGAGGCTGGGCATGG
>CABHPP010122856.1:0-42107 GCA_902168425.1 Peromyscus attwateri | reverse complement strand
AAAAGCCCAAGATGTCAGGGCAGTAGCTAAGAGCTGAGACTTAAAACTGCCTTCTTACCCTTCACTGTCACTCTGTCCTTCCCCTCAGAAAGAGGCCTACTTCCTGTGTGTCCGTCTTTTTATTGACCTTCTGTTCTGCCTTCTTATTGGTTGTAAACCCAACCACATGACCTCCTCATCACTGCCTGTCTATATAGACCTCTAGGTCTGTATGGTTGGTATTGAGATTAAAGGCATGTGTCTCCATGCTGGCTGTATCCTTGAACACACAGAGATCTGCTTGTCATGTGATCGGTATTAAAGGTGTGCACCACCACCACCCGGCTTCTGCTATGGCTTGCTATTAGCTCTGACCCCCAGGCAACTTTATTTATTAACATACAAATAAAATCACATTTCAGTACAAATAAAATATCACCATACTTCCCCTTGTCTTTTTAGTAATAAGAAAAAAAATGAAAAAATTTATTATATAAGAAAAACTACATACAAAAGTATAATAACTATATGCCATATATATATAAGCAATAAATACCTAAACCATGTCTAGTCCATTTGCATTTGACAAATTCAGAGAAAATAATTCCATTATCTATCCTATTTTGGTAAGTACAAAAGGTACCTGATTCACTTTCTATCCTAACTTATATTACTAACAGAACTATCTTATAACGTCTTTCAAATTTATACACTTACTCTTTAGTGAATTTCTTTTCTAAAATTCTTAACAAGAAAAACTATAACTATCTAAACTTTAACTATAACTATCTAATCTTCAACTCCCTCAGAGACCCAAGAAGGAAATATTACCTAACAAAAATAAAAACAGGAAGTGCACGCAAGCAGCTTCCAAAAAAAAAACAAAAAACAAAAAAAACATGTGAGGTGACAGAAACAGCCAACTGCCTGGAGAGTCACCTGAGGTTTCTCTGCAGTGTTGGGGCATCATCTTCAGCCTATAGGCTTAGCATATCTGACAGACTCATTTGTGAAGTAGGATGTACACAAGGTTAACAGTTCGATCTCACATTTGGTGAGAGCAGTCCATGTACCAGAAACACCTGAATTCTACTAGTGTCATGTCATGATTCAGGATTTTTAAATTCTGGAAATTGTTGATGTTTTCTGAATTCAGCTGTCCATTCTTCTTGGCTGTGTGTGTGTGGCTTCATCTTGGCATCCCGTTCTTCTCCACATCCCTCTATTAAATGCCAGTCTACTATTGAGAGGTGTGAGTTTAGTTACTCTTCAAGAATAACTGTTTCAGCTGCTGTTCCATTGCACATCAGAAACCATCGGCCCACTGCCTGTTCAGCTGCCTTTGAAGAAAAGGGCACTGTACCTTTTCTGAATTGCAAAGGCCACTTCAGGGATGGTGCCATATTGTCCTGGCCTCAGAAGATGCCTTTTGTTAAAGCCACAACCACACTTGTTTTGGCTAGAATCGGTAGTCCTTTGTTTCATGTCCTGTCTGTCCTGTTTGTCAGCAGTCGATTCGAGGATGCTTTGTTGTTCAGTGGCTAACTTTTTCCACAACGGAAGTTAACTCCATATGCAGTTTCTTCAATGCCCATATTTTCTCTGAAGTAGATTGGTACTGCCAGGAGCCAACATGTCTCATAGACATAACAAAAAAGAAAAATTATCTAAGTTATTAAAACATTTTAAATGCCATATTCAGTAGATCTCTAAAGGGTTTGAAGATGACCTATAAATCTAAAATATATCTGCTCTATCTTGAAAACATACATATATGACTACAAGTTCGATTGTAATGTCTAACTACTAATTTTCATTTCTTTTTATCCTAATAGTTGGTAATAATAACATTGAAGGATCAGCAAATTGCATCACATTGTTAAATGAATGGTATAAGTATAAGATCTTGAATAAGATTAGATATATACGTATAGCATTTTCTAATAATATCAATCTCAATAAATATATATAATTTGTATACACTATAAAAATCCAATCCAATGAAAAGTATTTAAAACTAGTAATTGTCTTTTAAATGTAAATTCAATAATCTAATTTTTATCTATATCATATCTATATCTTCTCTTTATTTTTCCAAGTAGACTCAATAATCTACCCTCTATTCTGTCATTTCTATGTATCTTTTTTTTTCTTAAACAGGAACCTTAAATCTAATCTCCTTTGCTTAGCCCTTTTCCTAACCCTTAACAACAACTTGTAACCAACCCTCCTAAACAATGAAAATTATCCCAGACCCAAAAATCATTAAAAGACCAAAAAACCACCCTCCCCACACCATCTCTTTGGGAATGTGGGCGTCATATTCTTAAAATTGCTTCTTGCTGAATATGGGGGAAGGTATCTTTATTCTGAAAAGAAAATTTTTGGGTTAATTGTCAAATTCTAGGAAAGGTAGCTATATCCTCTGTTATCCAGTCTGTGTATAATGCTGAATGAAGTTCAGGGTTTATCTCAAGTCCTTATTCAAGTATGTTTTGAAACTGAATCATCTCAGCTAGCCCTTTCAAAATTGCTCTGAGCACTTTGTAGTCCAAAGGTAATCTGTAGATGATGTTTGTCAGCTTAATGGTATTATTATTGTCCATGTGAAATTATTATTGTTGTGGGGACCCATCTTCCTGGAAACTTCAGCTGATGTTAGTCCTGGTCGTGATTTCCTGCAGAAAACTGACAAGAGACTCGAACACAAAGACATGTATAGGCAGCTAATTGAAGCTTTTTTTTCCCCTAGAATTAGTATTCTATATGATCATTAATATCTTAACAAAGTTTAAAATGTATATATTTATGCATATTAATCTTGTAAATTTTGATATAAAATTCATACTTTAAGAAAAGTTTAAAAAATCAGAATAGAATCAAAGAATTGACATTAGTAGTAATAGAATAGTCCCTTAATGAATTTGGGTTTTCTCCTGTCCCTTATCAGAAGATGGCTCTTTCTTCTGGCATGATACAGGGAGTTTGTATTTTCCTTTTAACAACATGCTTGATTTTAAAGGAGAGAGCCATTCTCCAACTCCAAAGCCAGCTTTAAATTTTTATTGAACTGGGACTAGAAGAAGACCAATAGTGTTAAATTTCTTTTTTTTTCATTTTTCTTTATTAAGAAATTTTCTACTCACTCCACATATTATCCACAGATCCCCCCTCCTCCCTCCTTCCACCACCCAGCCCTCTTTCCCAAATCCCCTAAATCGAGGTCTACCATGGGGAGTCTGCAGAGCCCAGCACATTGAGCCTAGGCAGGTCCAAGACGCTTCCCACTGCACCAAGGCTGTGCAAGGTGTCACACCACAGGCACCAGATTCCAGAAGCCTGCCCATAGACCAGGGACAGATCCAGATCCCCCTGCCTGGGTGCCCCCTGTAGCTAGAGAGTTTTCTCTCCGGGTCCCGCCAAGCCCCAGCAGTCCACTTATAAAGCCCACTTATAAAATAAACACACAGACACTTATATTATTTAAACTTATTGGCCTAATGGCTCAGGCTTCTTGTTAACTGTTCTTATATCTTGAATTAACCTATTTCTATAAATCTATACCTTGCCACATGGCTCGTGGCTTACCGGCATCTTCACATGCTGCTTGTCATGGTGGTGGCTGGCAGTGTCTCTCTCCACCTTTCTGTTCTCTCAATTCTCCTGTTAGTCCTGCCTATACTTCCTGCCTGGCTACTGGCCAATCAGTGTTTTATTTATTGACCAATCAGAGCAACACATTTGACATACAGACCATCCCACAGCAGCCCCCGAAACAGTTCAAGCCAAACAACTGTCTTCGGTATCCAGAGGGCCTAGTCCAGTCCCATGGGGGCTCCACAGCCACCAATCCACAGTTCATGGGCTTCCACTAGTGTGGCCGGTCATCTTTGTATGTCCTCCCATCATGATCTCGATGTCCCTTGCCTGCATTATCTCTCCTCTCTCTCACCAATTGGATTCCCAGAGCTCAGCCAGGTGCCTGGCCGTGGATCTCTATCTCTGCCTCCATCAGTCATTGGACAAAGGCTCTATGATGACAGCTAGGTTATTTGCTAGGCTGGTCACCAGAGTAGACTGGTCCAGGCAGCCTCTGGACCACTGCCAGCAGACCAAGGTGGGGTCAACCATGTGTATTCCTGAGAGCCTCCCCAGCACCCTGCCTCTTCCTATTCCCATGATGCCCTCATCTATCATGGTATCTTCCTCCCTGTCCACTCTGTCCCTGTTCCAGCTTGACCCTCCCATTTTCCTATGTTCTCATCCCCCACTCCTCACCCTCTGCCATCCTCCCACACCCAGTCTGCTCATGTAGATCTCATCCACTTCTCCTTCACAGGGTCATCCATGTGTCCCTCCTAGGGTCTTTCCCTGTTAGCTAGCCTCTCTGGAGTTGTGGGTTGTAGTCTGGCCATTCCTTCCCTCACATTTAGTATCCAATTATGAGTGAGTACATACTATGTTTGTCCTTCTGAGTCTGGGTTACCTCACTCAAGATGATATTTTCCAGTTCCATCCATTACCTGCAAATTTCATGATATCATTTTTTTTTTACTGCTGAGTAGTACTCCATTGTGTATATGTGCCACATTTTCTTTATCCATTCTTCAGTTGAGGGGCATCTATGTTGTTTCCAGGTTCATGCTGTTACGAATAATGCTTATATAAACATAGCTGAGCATGTGTCTTTGTGATAAGATTGAGCATTCCTTGGATATATGCCCAAGAGTAGTATAACTGGGTCTTGAGGAAGACTTATTCCCAATTTTCTGAGAAACCGCCATACTGATTTCCAGAGTGGCTGTACAAGTTTGTATTCCCACCAACAGTGGGGGAGTGTTCCTCTTGCTCCACATCCTCTCCAACATAAGCTGTCTTCAGTATTTTTGATCTTAGCCATTCTGACAGGTGTAAGATGGTATCTCAGAGTTGTTTTGATTTGCATTTCCCTGATGACTAAGGATGTTGAACTATGCCTTAAAATGTCTTTAAGTCATTTGAGATTCTTCTGTTGAGAATTCTCTGTTAAGCTCTGTAGCCCATTTTCTAATTAGATTGTTCAGTATTTTGAAGTCTAGCTTTTTGAGTTCTTTATATATTTTGTAGATCAGCCCTCTGTCAGATGTGGGGATGGTAAAGATCTTTTCCCATTCTCAAGGCTGTCTTTTTGTCTTATTGACTATGTCCTTTGCTCTACAAAAGCTTCTCAGTTTCAGGTTGTCCCATTGATTAATTGTTTCTCTCAGTGTCTGTGCTACTGGTGTTATATTTAGGAAGTGGTCTCCTGTGCCAATTCATTCCAGACTACTTCCTACTTTCTCTTCTATCAAGTTCAGTGCAACTGGATTTATGTTGAGTTCTTTGATCCACTTGGACTTGAGTTTTGTTCATGGCAACAGATATGGATTTATTTGCAGTCTTCTGCATGTTGACATCCAGTTATGCCAGCACCATTTGTTGAAGATGCTTTCTTTTTTCCATGGTACAGTTTTGGCTTCTTTGTTGAAAATCATATGTTCATAGGTATGTGGATTAATGTGAGGGTCTTCTATTCGATTCCATTGGTCCACATCATGGGAATAGGAAGAGTCAGGGTGCTGGGGAGGCTCTCAGGAATCCACAAGGTTGACCCCACCTTGGTCCGCTGGCAGTGGTCCAGTAGGTGCCTGGACCAGTCTACTCTAGTGACCAGCCTAGCAAATAATGTAGCTGTCATCATAGAGCCTTTGTCTAGTGACTGATGGAGGCAGATACAGAGAGATCCACGGCCAGGCACCTGGCTGAGCTCTGGGAATCCAATTGATGAGAGAGAGGAGAGATACTGCAGGCAAGGGATGTCCAGCTCATGATGGGAGGACGTGCAGAGATGACCAACCATACTAGTGGAAGCCCATGAATTGTGGACTGGTGGCTGTGGAGCCCCCATGGGACTGGACTAGGCCCTCTGGCTACGGAAGACTGTTGTTTGGCTTGAACTGTTTGGGGGTACCCAGGCAGGGGCATCAGGATCTGTCCCTTGTCTATGGGCAGGCTTCTGGAACCTGGTGCCTGTGGTGTGACACCTTGCACAGCCTTGGTGCAATGGGAAGGGTCTTGGACCTGCCTAGGCTCAGTGTGCTGGGCTTTGCTGACTCCCCATGGGAGACCTCGATTTGGGGGATGTGGGGATGTGGGGTGGCTTGGGAAAGGGCTGGGGAGTGGGAGAAGGGAGGAGGTGGGATCAGTGGATAGTATGTGGAGTGAGTAGAAAATTTCTTAATAAAGAAAAATGATAGAAAAAAAAGAATGTATTGAATGAAAACAAAATATCCATGTGTTGAATTATAATATCTTTTTTTCCAGAAAGGATAAAAAATAATGGTTCCTTGGGTGATCATAGGTTATCTTTGAGCAGAGACATAAAATATTTTCCTTTATGTCAGGTTAAACAATGCCCTAAACATTAAATGGAGTAGGAAATTAGAAAGCCAGATATTGAATTCAACAGTAGCTGAGGGCAAATGTTGAGCATATAAAGTGAATACGGATTCAATGATTTACATAGATATTGCTGTTCAAGGAGATTCAATATAGATTAAGTGTTACAGATTTAGGCTGCAAGAGATAAAACTACCAGATACTAGCATTTATGCATGCATTTAATCATTCCTTTCTGTGATATCTATTATTGTCAGGAACTGTAAAATATACTGATATGATAATAAAGATAAAATACAGAAACAAAAAAACGACCTTGAACTTTTATTTTTTTAACCATGGGTTAGGAAATTTCACCATTTCCCCCAGGAACTCTCAGAAAATTATTAAATGTCCCACAAGCTCAGGAATTTAAAACATCACCTGACATAATTTGGGCCATTCCAAATCTTTCCACTTCACTCTAGAGATGCGCCCATCTCTGCAGAACAATCTAACAATTTTGTCATTTCTAAATAAGCTTTGTTAACTTCTCCATCTGACTAAGGGTCTGTGCGCCTTGATGTCCTTCTTAAGTGTCAGTGGGACATTCCCTGTCAAGCATAGTGTTCTGGGCTGTCTACTGCTGCCCAGGATGGTTTAACTTTTATCCCATCTCATTTGAATGCCTCAGACATTCCCCCATACCAAACATGTACCTGACACTCCAGTTCTATCCAATAGAAATTGAGACTTTCACATTCTGCTCAATGTGATTTCAGCAATTCCCCTGCAGACCAAGAGGCCTTCAATACTTCTCCTTCTCAAGACCTTCTCCAGTGAAAACTCAGGCCTCCCACGTGTGCCCAAATGGGCTTCAGACATCTATTTTTAAGAGAGGACTTCAGGCAGTACAAAGAGGGTTAGGAATGCTGGGGTTTGGCTAAAGTGGATTAATATGTGCACTGTTTCAAGAAAGGCATCTCACACATTTCCCTGTTATAAAGAAGGACTCAGAAACAACCTATCATATATTTGGGTGAGAAATCTTCCCTCTCATAGCAAAGAAGACTCATATTTTCACTTTTATAAATGGAGGAACCTATATGTGATGATTTTCTCATAAGAAGCCAGAGATCTTTGCACATAGTAAAATGAGGATCCTGAGATACTACTTTCAAAACAGGAGGTAGAGACCTCACCTCTGTACTCAAGTTAGATTCAGACCATCTCAATCCGATTGAAGCACCCTCAGACATTCTCTCTTTCACCAAGGGGAATTCAGTCATGTCAGTTACTTTGTCCGTGAGTTGCCTCAGACATGCCCCTCCTAAGAAATAGGGCCTCAGCTATACTGCCTGTTTCCAAGAGGAATTCATAAACCACTCTTCCTAACATGAGTAGTCAACCCTTGAACCTAGGAGTCCCAAGACCCACCCCTTTTGCCTATGGAGGAATCAATACCTCCCAATCTGACCAGTGGATTCTTCCAATTAACTTTTCTGAAGAGGAGAGCCCAAGACTTACTCTTTATTCCCAAGGTGCCTTCACATCTTCTTCTCCCAGAGCAGACTTCATATCTTTCAACTCTTATCAGCTGGCCCCATTTTGAACAAAGGATGTTTAAAACTATTCCTCCTGAAAATTAGTTTCATACATAGTTCCCAAATACACAAGAAATTTTCAGGTATACCTCTTCAATTTCAAACTTTCTCAGACAAACCAAAGGACCAAAAGTTGCCTGAGACATGTTCCACAGAATCAGGTACACTCAGATCTTCTGCAATGTTCTGAGGAGACCATATATTCATTCCTCCAGAATATACATTACATCCTACCTTCTTCTGATTTCTCAAAGAGACTCTGATTTATTAAATTTGAACTATGTGTTTTGAGACTTTCCCATGTGATCAACGGAACCCTTGACCTGCCCATACTCTCAGAACTAGGAGACTTCAGACACCTCCCCATGGCACAAATGAGCCAAATTTCCTCCTTCAGAAACAGATGCAAAACAAGATCCTCATGACTCAAGAGACTCTGAGACATAATTCTTTAGAGCTAATGGCCTAAGAAGTAAACAGATATAAACAATTCCTCATAACCAGACACCTCAGATCTTTGAAAATAGCAAATGATACCTTAGATAAATGTAATCTAGTACCAGGATACCTCACAACTTCTAATTACTACAGAAGTCCTTATACACGGCCACTGGTATCCAAAGGATTTGGACCTTCCCTAATAGGTCAACATGCTATCAGACATACACTTCTATATCCAGGAGGTCTTGGATCTTCTCTAGTGACCAAAATGGGCCTAATACCTATCCACAAAGAACCACTGGGATTCAGATCCTTGCATTCTTCCCATTAGGTAAGACATGCCTGACCATTAATCAAGGCAATCAGAGATTCATCTTGTCTAGGAAAAGCAAGGCTGAGACATACACCTTGGATCAAAGAGGCCTCAAACATATTAAGTACAATATGGACTCATATATTCCCCATCCAGCTAAGTAGACCTCAAAACATCCCTCTCTTCTCAAGTGGGACTAAGAAGTTCCTGCTCTAATCAGGACTTTATGCATACACCTGCTTGCCAAGAAGACTACAGAATTATGCCCTCTCACTTTTGGAAACAAGAAGAACTGAAACTTACCCTCTGGGTTCTGAATCTTTCCCCTTCAGTGAAAAGAGGGATGAAAGTTAGACCTACACAAAAAGTCATCAAAACCAGCCTACTAACAAAAGGAAACTTAGATGTTTCTTATATGTGGAAGTGAGCTTATTTCTGTTAACCACACCAGCATCAGGTTTTTATGATTGGCCAAAGAACGGCATGTAGTAACTCCATATTCAATGAGGAGAATTCAGATATTCATTGTCTGTACTATGTGTGTGAGAGACAATCTCCTATGAAGAAGGCTATAGAGCCTTCCTTGTGGAGTCTTAGGTGTTTCTACTCTGCTAAAGGGTGATTCAGACTAACCTCCATGATCAAAAAGCTAGAAAATCTTCTTTTCTTTCATGGTAGTCCCAGTTCTATGCCACTTCACAGAAAACTAACAAGAGACTCAGACCTTCTCCCTCTGTGCTGGGGGACCTGTAAATACACCTTTGTCCAAGGGAATTTAGGGGAACACTAAATTGAAGTCCCATCACAGAAAAATAGAAAATCTAGCTTGGAAATCAAGTCATTTACTGATAAGTTTTCATCAGAATTGGGAAGCCCCTATCCTTCATGATAACATCTTTTATCTATGAGCTTGAGAACCCAGACTCAGGAGCTGATATCCAAACTGTGAGAAGAATGTGAAGGTTTCTCTCATGCCTTCAGTGGAGTTTCCAGAGACACAGGTTTTCTAGACATCAATGAAGAATTCAAATATGACAAGAGATTTCCTGGATCTTGCTCTTCTATAGAAGGTAAAGTGGGGCATTAACTCTCATAACAACACAGTTAGCAACACTCCGCTCTCCCAAATTTTGTTTAAGATATTTCACCGTCTGTATATCAGGTTTTAGAACTTCTCCCTTTAATACAAGGAGCTCTCATTCCTCCCCTATCTGAGCATGAACACATGGGAAATTTCTCTACTGATTGAGAAAGATTGTTCTGCTCTAGTGATAGTTCCCAGCGGCCAAAAGGAGCAAGCAGAACCCAGAAGCCAACTACTTCCTTCAATTTAGTCACCATTCCTGCTCAAATCTGTTAGGCTGAACACAAATCTTATAAGGTAATTCAGCTGGAAGCAGACACCCAAGCTGTTCAATAATATTAAGACTGTTGACATATATCTTGCAGATCCCACTAAAGGTATGGATATTCCAAATCATGTGGAAGAGTTAGAATCTCAGGAAGCAGTGCTAGGCCTATACTGGACTGGACTGGACAAGGTATGAACATTTCTCCTGAAAGTAGTATCAGATTTTACCCATCTTGCCAAGGGAGTATACATTCCACCTTTGCAAAAGTGTGTTCCTGATATCCCTGTGTCACCTTCCACTCAGAAATCCCATGTACTAATATGCCTCATTCTTCTACCTTTGATTAAGGGAACATCAGATCTTCTTCTAAGGACAGAGTCCTCAGACCTTCCCTGTAGATGTAACCGACCGCCTTATTAAATAAGAAACACAGAGCCAATGTAAAGGTGAAAGCCCAAGAGGTCAGAGCTAGGAGCCTTACCCACTTTCTGCCAGCTAGCCTCTCTCGCCCAGAGACCTCTCCGAAAAGGGAGCTACTTCCTGTGCGTTTGACTTATAAAGAGTTCTGGTTCTTCCTTCTCATTGGTTGTAAACCCAACTACGTGGCTGTCTCGTCACGGCCTCTCTGTACAGACCTCCCAAGTCTTCTATGGTTGGTATTGAGATTAAGGGCGTGTGTCTCCAATGCTGGCTGTATCCTTGAACACACAGAGATCTACCTAGTTCTGCTTACCAAGTGCTGGGATTAAAGGCGTGCACCACCACCGCCCTGGCTTTCGCTATGGCTTGTTAATAGCTCTGACCCCTAGGCAACTTTATTTATTAACATACAAATAAAATCACATTTCAGCACAAATAAAATACCACTATACTTCCCCCTTTGCTCAAAGTTTTTAGATATTCATTTTGTGTGAAAGGCTCTCATATCTTCCTGGTATTACAAAGTGATCTTCAGGTATTCTGTTTACTAAATGAGTTCCAACTTTGATTTTCTGCCTAGTGTAAGCCACTCTCTAAACAAAGAATAACCTGTGGCATAATACTCTGCCATGGAGGGTGGAAACATTGTACTCTCTTTGAAAAGGGGTATTTTGGTCACCATTTTTCTTTTCAGTGGGTCCTGCTACAATATCCCCTTATATAAAGGTCTTCAGACCAGGTCACTCTGATCACAATGTTCATACTATCCTCAAACAGTCTCCACATCCACCTCCTCTGACTATGGCCTCTTCAGAGGTTTATCTGCTGTCCAGTGAGTCCCAGTGTATACTCCTTTGAGATGGCCTTAAACATTCTCTTCTGAGTAGGGTGTCCTGGCATATTCCCACAGGACCAAGGGGATGTCAGATCACTGTAGACAGTTGATTGAGGAAATGAGAGTAAAAATTTGAACACTGCTCTATGACCATCTGGCTGCAAGGTGGTCAGCAGATATGGAGAGATCTTCTTTTCCTGTCCATACCTCCAAAGCATATGATAATATTTTGAGAGAATCAGATACAGACATTACCACACAGCAGGTGAAAGTAATGTTCACATTGCTGGCAATCTATCCACAGGCTTCCAGAAGAGGTGATTATTCTCCAACAGTAGTTCTCAACTTTCCTAATGCTGTAAGTGAGTACAGCTCCCTATCTTGTGGTGACCCCCAACTTATAACATCATTTCATGGCTACTTCGTAACTATAATTTTGCAGCTCTTATGAGTTGTAATATAAATATCTGATATGGAGGATATTTGATATGTGACCCCTGGGGGTCATGTTTCCCACTTTGCGAATGACTGTTCTAGAATAAAAGAAACTTTGAATCTAATATTGTAGTCCAGCATCATCCTACTCCACACAAGATAGACTGAGATCTTTCTATTCTTCCTGAAGGATTCCAGGATTGCCATTTTCTTCTGCACTATGCCCAACATGTTTTCTAATTGAGTAATGGCACCTTAGGCCTTTGCTTTATGACTCAGGTAGTCTCACATTCAACTTTCAGATGTGGATCTATGAGAGACTCCCTCTCTAAATAATGTCCAACTTGGACATCCCAGAGCCCAGTATTTGTAGAGTCTAGATTCATGTAATCTATCTTCAAGCCAGTCAACAGAAATTGAGTGAATCCATTGTTAATGCCTAGATATGAAGAGCAAAACACGATATTTGTGAAGAAAATTAGCCTGCAATAGTCATTTATGCTGCTACAAACAGCCTTTGAATGGTAGCTAATCTCCCCCCAGATTCAAGACAATATATGGAAATAATAACTTCTAAAGAAATTTTCCAAGAAGCTGATGAGCTGTGGTGAAACATTCCTCTAATGCTAATTCCTTTCAAGACAGGGATGTATGACTCTTCCCTCCACTGACGAGGGGGATTCTGACAATCACTTTTATTCAGGAGGGCCTCATATTTTTCCTTTCATAAAAGGTGTCCAGTACTCCCATTCTTCCATTATTACCTCATTCCTTTTCACTTTTAGAAAAGATGTCAGACATATCTCTTAGAACAAGGCTGCCTTTGACTTCTGTCCTTTTTTTCCAAGAGGTTTCAAACTTTTGAATTACATGGCACTCACATTTGCCCATTTTTACAAATTGGATTTAAATCTAAACTGGGTTTTTCTACTTAGTAATAGGGACTAAGATTAAGGGAACCTTACATTCCTTCCTCTGTAGAAAAAATGTAGGATATTTCCAGACTGCACAATGGGTTAGGGAGACTATGATGTACCTCTTGCAAATAATAGGGCTTCAGACATTCTATATTTTCTAAGGTAGTTTTGGGCATAATTCTCTGATAACTGAAACCTATAAAATGTTCTGTATGGCCAAGGGAGTATCTCAGACAATTATTTTCTCTTCAAGGACACTTCATCTCTAGCCCTCTGATCTTTTTTAGCTGACTTTGCTGTGCATGGAGAATTATCATTGCATCCAAGAGCCTCCCTAGCTGACCAAGTCAACCACTTGAACTTCTGCTACAGATAGGACAACAGAACATCCTGGTGTATACAATAGGGAAGATGTTATAGACTTTCAAAGAGACTTGAATTCATCTGCCTAGGAGCTAATAAATAGACTTGAAATTTTCTGTTTCATTTGTAGAGCTTAAACTATTCTCCTGGAAGAAAATTCTGATTTCTATCTGGACTCCCAAACATTTGAGACTCATGGTATGCATATCTGTAACTGGGAGGCATAATCAGAAGCTAATGAGGCAGAGCCCAAATATCCTCCCACTAACCAGGTTAACCTAGGGCTTTCAGATTCAGAAATTTTCCCTTACCCAAGCTAGTCTCAGAATTTTCCACTCTGACAAGAGAGTTGCAGAACACTCTCTACAGAAGAGTCCTCATATATTTCTCCTCGAAAAAAGCAATCTGTCATCTATATCTAGGTCAGAGAGAGCCTCAGGCCTTTCCCTCCTCAACAATGTGACATTAGATATTAACCCTCTCTACAAGTGAAAATTAAATTACTACCTTTGTCCAAAAATAACTCAGACATTTTCTTTATGTCCAAGGTGACATTAGACATGCTTCTCTGACTAATATGACCTTGCCTTATTTTCCCATGGTACCTTGCATATTTATATCCATGGTGAATTTTCATACTTACCACTCTAATTTAAGAGCCTTAAATCTTCATTAATTGTAGTAAGGTGGGTGTTGGAAAAACCTATTTATGAGCAACTGAACCTTATAACTATGTTGGTGTGACATCCAGGAGTCTAGCACTCACATAGATTCCTTAAAGCTAATAACCAAAAATAGTGAAAATCCACACTTCATTCTTCTCCATGTAGCTGAACGTAAGCTTGAAAAGGCCACAGGCAACTTTTGACCTGCCTCTTAGAAAAATGGTTAGATGTATGTCAGGCTTACGGTAGAATCTCTAAAGATAAGAATATTCTAGTTTGTGATGAAGAGTTGGAACCAGATTGGGCGAGGTGATGTATTGGGCCATGGGGTATGGTGAGGCAAAGAGCCTTGATGTTGATTTGGAATCTGGTGGAGTTCCTGGGACTTCCTCTACTTCATAAGGTACCTTGATAATTCCTTTCTGACAAAAGGCATTCAGAACCTCTCCTGTGGTTCACAATTTTCATTCAGTCATTCCTTTCTGATCAGTATGGACGTACATGGTACCCTTAAGGCCAAGAGTACTTCTGACATTCTTGTAACCAAACAGGCCTCTGACCTATAAATATACCCATGGAAGGATAAGAACTTCCTCTTCTGCACAATAGGTCTACAAACATCTCACCAAGGAGGCTAAGGCATTTCCAAATCAGAGCATGGAGAGGTCACACCATCTCCTTCTAAATATGGGGACTTTGGATATTTCAATTTTTCCCAAAGGCATCACAAATCCCCCTTGGACCCACAAAATCATATGATACAGACTTTCTCCAAGGAAGTACAAGAATATCCTCCTTTCCTCCTGGGGTTTCCAACTATCTTCCCCCAAGGATAACTTATATAAGTATTTCCCTTTTCCTAAAATTGACCACAGATCTGCTTGGTTGCATAAAAAATCAACAGTTCTCTCCAATGCACAATGTAGTCTCATATAGTTTGTGTATTCTTCTGTAGGCAATAGACTTATCAGTTTTATGTATTAGAGTCTCATATTTTCCTATTTTAACCTAAGGGACTCTATCCTGCTGTACTTTAATACCAAATGATCTTCAGATGAGCCTTTTTTGACAAAGAAGGCCCTTACATGTTATATCACAGTGGGATTGTGATAAAAAGTGTTATAAGGGCAAGTACATGTTTTGGATGTGATCCAGGGGTATAATGGGAGGGAACAAAAATTGTTCTTAATTTTCACTTAGTCCATACTCCAGAAGATGTCTATGGATCAGTGGTCTGTTCCTGTATTGCAAAAGGTACAGGAACTAGAGACTCCTATGAGTTTACAGATAAGAGAAACTTACCTGTTCTGATCACTCAGTGTTAATTTCCTTCAAGAAATCATTTCCTAAATACCTCAGACAAAAGGGGTCTCCAGGATATGTAGGTTCTAATTTAAGAATCTTCCAGTGTTCTTTCTCTGAGTTGAGGATACATTCATTGTGGGAGTCTGCCAGATTCCAGCTCCGACCTGTTGAAGGGTTCTTTGGGTGAGGAGAGAGGAATGAGGAAATGATAGATAGAAAGATAGAAAGAGACAATAAGAAAGATAGAGACACAAAATAGCTTTGGCAGAGCCTTGGGTCAATATCCAGTTGCCTCAAGGTTTATTCCAAAGGGCTTTTTGTACAATGCCAAGGGGAAAGGTGAAAGATCCCCCTTTAAGATCAAAGCACAATGTACAACCAAGTGTAGACAATTCAAAATATCTTGTAACCACGTCCATGGCCAAATCATTCCATTATGCAGCCCTGCTGAGTAAAGCAAGCTCCTATTCTCTGACCTTGAGTAATTTGTGCCCCCATAAATTCCCTCTTCTTAATAATATGAAAATTTCAAGTGAGTGTACAGAGCTTAACATTCTGCAGCTCTGAATCAGCTTTCCACTAAGAGCTTGCACGTAGCTGGAATATTCACTGCAATACATCTGGTCTTTATGGCTACTATACCTCCTAGTAAAAGAGTAGAAGATAGTCAAGATGGAACAGCCTTTTTGAATGGGTCTAACATGATTACAGCAGTCTTAGCTGTACCAAGCCCTCTTTTAAATTAATAAACTCCTGATGCAACTGCATCAAATAAGTCAGTAAACTTCTGATGCAACAGCATCAAATCTAAGGACTCCTTAGCATCACCATTAACATTAACAGGTTAACATCATAATTCTAGCATGAATATTATTATACATAATCACAGTTCTCACAAGCTTACATCCAAAAGCAAACTCTTAATAGAACTATTACCCTTCATAAACTTTAGCAAACATTCAAAAGCAATTTCTTAAGAGAACTATTTACATTTTCTACTAACAAAACATAGGGTACATTAACACAGGCTAACATTAATCCACTCAAAGAACAAGAAAAAATTTTAATTAAACTGACTGATGAATATAACTACTCCCCTTACTTTATAATTTTTGAAGCTTCATCTTGAGCCTAGGTAGAAAAAACAAACCTCTCAATTTCTACACAAAACAGTTCCACATTTCTACACAAAACATTTCATGAGTCACCACAGTTGATAGAGTATATATGCATAAGTGAATTCAAAATTGTCCCATTGCGCTGGGCGGTGGTGGCGCACACCTTTAATCCCAGCACTTGGGAGGCAGAGGCAGGCGGATCTCTGTGAGTTCGAAGCCAGCCTGGTCTCCAAAGCGAGTTCCAGGAAAGGTACAAAACTACACAGAGAAACCCTGTCTCGAAAAAAACAAAAAAAAAAATTGTCCCATTGCAATTGAAACACTCCTGTCCATCCCATTTCTTATGTCTGAAATTTTCAAAAAGCCAGTTCTGATACCAGTCTTAAAGTTCAATTGGAAGGTTAAAATTAAGGCCTGGCTTGTCAGCTGTCCTGACGTCTTGGTATAACTGTCCAAATCATAATGAATCTGAAAGCAAAAGCTCCAAATATGAAGAAATCCACAACCAAAAACTTGTTGCAGTTCCCTTGCATGAAACAACCCAGTTCAAACAACAGTCTCTGAAACTTAGCTCTCAGCTACAGAGGCACTTTCTGGTAGCCTTCCCCTAGAAAATCTGCCCCAGGTGAAGTTGCTGACCCACTGCAGACTTCTTTGAAAAAGCTCTCCTTGCAGCCAGGAAGCTGCCTCTTAAAGGAGCCATGTATTTTTTTTTCTCCTCCAGCTAACAGAAGCTGCGTGGCTTTGGCTGCTGGATCTGTCCTGGCTTTTACAGTCTTGGTTTGCCTGTGCCTCCTGTTTCTGGCCTGCCAGCCTAGAGACCCTGCTGTCCTGAAGCCCAAGGGCTCTCAATCACCTTATGCCCCAGGAGCTCAAGGTGCTGTCCCACTGCCATGAGCTATGGCTCTTACTCTGTACTGTGCGTCTGGGAGGAAACCCAACCACAGCCAGTTGTGGCCACTACACGCTGGCTCTTTTACCTGCTCTGCTGATGGCCTTGCATCCTCTGTGTGCTGCCTTATTTACATGGCCCCCTGTAGAAGTAACCAACCGTCTTATTAAATAAGAAACACAGAGCCAATGTAAAGATAAAAGCCCAAGAGGTCAGAGCTAAGAGCCTTACCCGCCTGCTGCCAGCTAGCCTCTTCCGCCAAGAGACCTCTCTGAAAAGGAGCTACTTCCTGCCTGTTTGTCTTTATATAGCCTTCCTGTTCTGCCTTCTCATTGGTTGTAAACGCAACCACATGACTGCCTTGTCACTGCTTGTCTGTACAGACCTCCAGACACACATTGGAGCGTGTATCTCCAATGCTGGCTGTATCCTTGAACACACAGAGATCTACCTAGCCCTGCCTACTGAGTGCTGGGATTAAAGGCGTGCGCCTCCAGCAAATCCTACCGGCGTGCACCACCACAACTGGCTTTTGCTCTGGCTTGCTAATAGCTCTGACCCCTAGGCAACTTTATTTATTAACATACAAATAAAATCACATTTCAGCACAAATAAAATACCACTATAGCCCCCAGTGTCCCCAGAATGCACTCAGACTTGGAGGTACCTTATCTCTTGCCTGCCAGGTACACAACCCTGCCCCATGAGCATCTTTCTCTGAAGGCTTTGTCTCTCATGCTGCGGCCAAGGCACCCTGCATGATTGCCCTCCATCTGCACCTTCAGCTCTCCTCCCATGCTTTCCCAGGGTATCCCTTGCTTGGCTCTGGCTGCCAGGGACTCCAGCTCCCATTGACAGTCCTGCTTTGGCCACTAGGGTCCAAAGTCCCTTCTGCATTCTCCAAGCCATCACCACTGCCTTCTGTTTGTCTCTCTGGCAGCATCTTTGCATGGCTCGTCAAGTTCACAGAGCATAGCCTTTAGCCATGACAGTCCAGCTTTCTTTTTTAAAATTTTTTTTTTTTTTGGTTTTTCGAGACAGAGTTTCTCTGTGTAGCTTTGCGCCTTTCCTGGAACTCGCTTGGGAGACCAGGCTGGCCTCGAACTCACAGAGATCCGCCTGCCTCTGCCTCCCGAGTGCTGGGATTAAAGGCGTGCGCCACCACCGCCCGGCTATGCCCCATATTTTAAAACCAGCAGATTTATATAGAGTTTGTTGACATTTCTATGACCCCAATGGTAGTGATGAAGCTCACATTGATAACTAACCAACATAAAATCTGTTACCTCTAGGTCAAGACTAGTTCACTATTTGATAGAAGTGAGTTCAATTCTAGAATGTTTACAAAATATTTGCAGTCAGTTTTTGTTTTTCAAGACAGGGTTTCTCTGTGTAGCTTTGCGCCTTTCCTGGAACTCGCTTGGGAGACCAGGCTGGCCTCGAACTCACAGAGATCCGCCTGCCTCTGCCTCCCAAGTGCTGGGATTAAAGGCGTGCGCCACCACCGCCTGGCTAAAAAATTTTTTTTTGAGACAGGGTTTCTCTGTGTAACTTTGAAGCCTGTCCTGGAACTTGCTCTGAAGACCAGGCTGGCCTCAAACTCACAGAGATCCACCTGCCTCTGCCTCCCAGGTGCTAGGACTAAAGGCGTGCTCCACCACTGCCCAGCATCAGTCCAGCTTTCACAAGCATTTGGACTGACTGCTTTCTCCTCATCATGTCATTGCAGAAACCTGGCAGGCCCTCGCTGTTCATGCTGGCTTTTTCAGTGTCTTGCCTGTGATGCAAGGATGCCCCTTGGGTCTCAGCGATGCTGATATTAGGTCAACCACTGCTCCCACTGCTACTGCTGCTGCTGCTTGGTGGGGGCATCTTTTTTATTTCTTTATCTTTTTATTAAGAAATGTTTTATTCATTTTACATACCAATCACAGATCCTCCTCTCTTCCCTCCTCCTGCCCTCCCCCAGCTTCTCCCCTAACCTACCCCCGCATTCCCTCTTTCAAAAAGGTAAGGCCTCCAATGGGGAGTCAGCAGAGCCTGGTACATTCAGTTGAGGCAGGTCCAAGCCCCTCCTCCTATATCAAGGCTGTGCATGGTGTCCCACCATAGGTAATGATTGGGCTCCAAAAAGTCAGCTCATGCAACCTAAATGGATCCTGATCCTACTAGTCTCTTTCGTGAGGTCTGCAGCAGCTCAGACACCTTTGCCCTGGGACAATTGCCTAGAGGAAGGCTACCTGTTTGAAATGCTGCTGTAACTGGGAGGGAAGTTTCAGAGACTCTTGTTTGAACTGGGTTATTGCATTCAAGGGAACTGCAACAAGTTTTTGGTTGTGGATTTCTTCATATTTGGAGTTTTCACTTCAGATTCATTATGACATGGATAGGTATACAAGGACTATCATGGCAGCTGGCAAGCCAAGTCCTGATTTTGAGCTTTCAGTTGAACTTTAAGACTGGTATCAGTATTGCCGGGCGGTGGTGGCGCACGCCTTTAATCCCAGCACTCGGGAGGCAGGGGCAGGCGGATCTCTGTGAGTTCAAGGCCAGCCTGGTCTCCCAAGCGAGTTCCAGGAAAGGCACAAAGCTACACAGAGAAACCCTGTCTCGAAAAACCAAAAAAAAAAAAAAAAAAAAAGACTGGTATCAGAACTGATTTTTTGAACTTTTCAGACTTCAGAAATGGGACAATTTTGATTTCACTTATGCACACATGCTTTGTTAACTGTGGTGACTTACTAATTGTTTATGTAGGAATGGTGAAGTTTGTTTTTTTTCTACCCAGGCTTAAGATGCAGGTTCAAAATATTAGCCTGTATTATTGTACCCTGTGTTATTTTGTTAAGCAAGGAATGTTTTAAGTTTTTTGTGGGAGTCTGTCGGAGTCCAACTCCAAACTGTCAAGGGTTCTTGGGGGAAGGAGAGAAGAATGAGGAAGTATTAGATAAAAAGATAGGAGATGATAAGAAAGACAGAGACACAGGATAGCTTTGGGAGGGCCAGTTTTTCTTAATTTAAATTATCCTGTTTATCTTTTGCCTCTGGGCTTTTACTCTTCTATTTTTCTGTATATCTTTCTGTATACCAAGGGACCCCAAGTCAATATACCACCAAACTGTTTGCACATGCATGTTCACTGATACATTACTCATGGTAATAACCAAAGGTATATCCAGCATAGATGCCCATCAAAGAGGAATAGTAAAGCAGACATAGTCCATACACATAGATGAGGATAATTAGCCAAAAAGAAGAATAAAATTACATCATTTTTAGAAAAATGGATGGAAATAGAAATTATCATGTCATACTCAGAAAGAAAAATGTTCATGTTCTAACCCATGTGAGGATACTCTACTCTTTGTGACTCCATCTCTGTGTCTATCTCTGTGTCTGTAGCTCTCTCTCTCTCTCTCTCTCTCTCTCTCTCTCTCTTTCTCTCTCTCTTAGTGTTACAAATTCAGTCAACGGAATGCAGCCATGTCAGTGACAACCATATTCAGGGCCTTATACAAGAACTGGACACATAATTCTTTTGGGGGGGAAGATTCTAGAATAAGAGAACAAAGAGTTCTCATGGATTTTTCCCTAATTTGCTAAGCATAAATCACTGGACTATTATGATCAATCCATGTGAGTCTATTTAATGGATAATAGGGATTTATGAAGATATAAGTTGAGGAAATATACTCATGAATACAGAATGGAGTGAATCTCACACACAGGCATGAACACAGAATGGAGTGAATCTCACACACAGGCATGAGAAGGTACATGTGACCCTTCTCCCTCTCCTTTTAAGAGGTCATGTACAATGGCAGGAAGCACCACCTCCTTTGGGCCATATAGCCCAAGGTCATGGGTGGAGCAAATACCACTACATTTCCCCTTTTTGTCTAAATAAGAAAGTTCTAAATTTAATACAAACTATACACAATAAGAATGATTATCAAGTATTTTCCAGGAAAAACAAAGGGTAATAACATAAACAAAAATGAAACTACAACCAACAAGAATAACATCAAACAAGAAAGACATGTTAAATGTTCAGAAATGTCTGAAGCATAGGTAAATGACAAATTACTGAGATTACTCTGATAGCTGTCCTACCTTAAAGATTCTAATTCTAGTACTAATATGTTCTAGCTAAAATATGAGAAGATTGTAACTGTAACTATCTAGTCTTCAACTCCATCAAAGACCTGAGAAGGAACATAATAATACCTGAGAAAAGGGAAAATGCAAACAAGCAATTTCCAAAATTCTTGTGAGAATAGACAGAGACAGCTGGCAGCCTGGACAGTCACCTAAAGTTTCTCAGCATTGTTGGGGCATCCAATCTGGCTACAGGCCTAGAATATCTGACAGACCATTTTCAGAAGCAGGAATTTTGAACGACCATCTTACCCTGTCTTGGCAGAGTTCAGTAGTTGCTTTTCCTTGTGTCCTGCTCATTCATAAAGGATAGCGTTCATACTGTCAGCAGTCGAGGCAAGGGTAGTTCTTTGCCCAGCAGGCCATTTTGTGCCAAAAAGATGACAAACTTCCAAATGAAAATGTCTAGAAGCCCAACATTCTCTCAGGATCAGATAGGTGCTGCCAGGAGCAATTGTGTCTCATGTCAACAGAATTCTAAGTTATCAAAACACTTAAATGCTGTATTCTCTAGGTCTATGAAGTATTTGAAGATTACCTATCCATCTGACATATATTTATGTAAATCTGGAGAATCTAACTAACATAACTATAGGAATGACAAGTATGGGTGACTATAATTCTGTAAGTCTTAACTACCTAAATAACCTAAGGACTAAGGCTTCAAATTAACAAGATAAACAGTCTGTAAACAGATGTACCATATAAGGACAATGACCTCAAAATAGTGACAATACACAAAATATCTTAAACAGGGGTAGAAATGTATAGTGCAAGATGCAATATGACAATACCTTTAATATGTATCAATATGCAAAATATCCTAAACAGAGGTAGAATATACATACAGTGTGATAAATATGATATTACATTTGTATCAATATATAAAATATTTCAAACAGAAGTAGGAATATGTGTACAATACAACAAATATAGTTTTGTATTTGTATCAATATTCAACTTATCTTAAATAGGAATATAATAGTTTACATTTGTAAATCAAAATTGTACATCAATATACAAGAATCCATATCAGTGCAAATTATCCAAGACTGAGTTTGCTAAATCAGTTTACTAGTAGATACAATAATCTACCTTAATATACTATACCTATCCATCCCCCCTTTTCTTGTCCAAAGGAGACTACTGAGTCTAAATTTTATTGTCCCATCCCCAACTCTATTAACCATCCATCCATAACCCTGAGAAAAATGAAACCTTTGGAAGAGGGGGCATCATTTTCTTAGAATTGCTTCCTAATAGGGGGCAATGGTATCTCTGTGGGGTCCTGTAAGAAAGCTTAGGTAGTTAGTTCTCAATAGGACTAGCTATAGAGTCTGCAGCCAGTTTCACAGTAATGGGTAAGATTGTCTGAGATTCTGGCTAGAAGTGTAATATGATGGACCATTTTGTCTTGGAACTGACCTGAAGAATTATCAGCCCAAGGCTTACCACTGAGTAATGTTCTTAGGTACAATGGCATCTTTCTGGACCAAGTTGAGTCATTGTTGTGGTCTCCTTCTGGAGACTTCAGAGATTGCTATTGGAAAGACTAATTTTTCATTGTAGAAAACTGGAACATTATTAACATCAAAATGGAAAGTTTGGATTTTAGGTGATGTGACATGTGAGGAAAGATTGCCAGAAATCAAGAATAAGCATGGAGAGAAATAGAATCTTGGCAACAATAGTTCTTAGATTATTGGTTTTCTTCTGTCTCACACCAGTTGGCTCTTTTAATATGAGAAGGAATATCCTAATATTTCTTTTAGCAATATGCTTGGGTTTAGAGAAGGAAAGAGCCACATTCCAACTCCAAAGCCAGCTGGATTTATAATTGAATTGGGACTATAACTATTCTAGAATTAAAGAGATACAGATGTTAGGCAGTGAGATATTATTCTGTAGAGTATATTGGTACCAATAGGTTTTCCCTTCTGCTATAGACATCTGGGTGTCCAAGACCTTATGATTTCTTGAAGATGGATATTCCTATTATCCTGTAAAGACAAAAACCAGAACCCTGCCCTGACCCTTGTTTGTTGAGTTTTTCTTATAACTTTTAGAGTTGTCACATCAGTTGATGAGCTATTACTTCTCCTCATCAATGTGTTTTTCCTGTTTGAAGTGAATTTTTTATTAATTTTTTTGGTACCCATAACTTTTCTTATCCTGCAGAAACAAAAGCAAAATTCCTTCCCCAATGTAGGATGCATCCTGGTTTCCATTCTGAGGTCAATACATCTTTGTAGTAAACCAATTGGTTTAGCTCAGGAGTGTTTTCTATTGTCCAAAGTCTTTCCGCAGCTGTTGTTCCTTTCTCATCAGCATTGAGAAAATTCAAGGTTAATAAAGCATTATGTAATCTATTTTTAGAAGCCATTGTTATCTGTTTCTGTTTATTTAGGATAACATTTAAAGTTTGATTGGATTTTCTATGACTGCTTGGCCTGTGGGATTGTGCAATATATATGCATAATATGCTTTATATTGTACTAAGCAAAAACTGTCTTATTTTATTTGAGACATATGCTGGGGCATTGTCAGTCTTAATTTGTACAGGTATTCTCATGATGGCCATAACTCTTAATAGGTGTGTAATCACAGAGTCAGTCTTTTCAGAACTCATGGGAGTTGCCCATTGATCCTGAGTAGATGTCAATTTTATGGTGTACATATTTTAATCTTCCAAATTCTGCAAAATGAAACACATCCATCTACCAAATTTCATTTCTTTGTATACCTTTAGGATTGCTTCCTGCAGGTAATACATTTTGGTTATGAAGAAACAAGCAGAATTTTTTTTTGTACAATTTCCTTGATTTGTTGATAAGTGATGGAAAAGTCCTTTTTCAAAACTTTGCTATTAATTTTCCTTTTAGAATAAAACTAGAAATCTTTTCCACATTAACTTCTTACTTAGTTTACATGGTAGAAATATCCATTCCAATATAATATCTTCCCTCTGAATCAAAATATCTGTGGGTGAATTTCTGAAGGGGAGTAACACTAGACTGTGGTTAAGTTCTGGATTCACATGATCTATGTGTGCCTCTCATATTTTCTTTTCTACTAGAGCCAATTCCTTCTCAGCTTCAGCTGATAATTCTCTTGGACTATTTAAGTCCTTGTTCAGGCTGTACATAAACAGAGCACAACTGCCATTGAATTCTCAGAAGTACCAACTGCCATACCTTTAAAATGACTAATGAATAAACCTGTACAGGTTGGACAATGGCCTATAACACAAGAGAAAATATAAGCTTAAGAACAGCTGGTTCTTAACTTTTAGGGTATTGGCCAAATTTACTAGTCCATCTTTAGGTATTCCAATAGTGGTCTGTAATTGGAAATGCTTCCTAACAATTTTTAAAAATCATTAAGAGTCTGCAATCCATCTTCCCTGAGTTGTACCTTTTACCTTTTGGGGTCTAATTTTTTGTAGAAATATCTAATATCCTAAGGCATTAATAGAATTTCCTCTTTATATTTTTCAGGAGCAATTTGTAATCCCCAGTGAGGCAAAACTTTCTTTACTTCTTCAAACATGTTTTCTAATGTACCTACCTTTGGATTAGCTAATAAGATATCATCCATATAATGGTAGATTATAGATTGTTGAAATTTTGGGTGAATTAATTCCAATGGTTTTTGCACAAAATATTGTCACAGGGTAGGGCTATTTAACATTCACTGTAGGAGGACCTTCCATTTATATCTCTTTACTGGCTGGTAATTATTATAAGTAGGTACTGTGAAGGCAAATTTTTCTCTATCCTTTTCTTGTAGACGTATGGTAAAGAAATAGTCTTTTAAGTAAGTAACTATTATAGGCCCTTATTTAGGTAACAGAGAAGGCAAGGGCATCCCATTCTGTAAGGATCGCTTAGGCTGAATTACTTTATTTGTGGCTCTCAGATCTGTCAGCATTCTCCCTTTACCAGATTTATTTTTAATAACAAATACAGGAGAATTCCAAGGGCTGGTAGATTCTTCAATGTGTTGAGCATTTAACTGCTCCTGAACCAGCTGTTCTTAAGCTTATATTTTCTCTTGTGTTATAGGCCATTGTCCAACCTATACAGGTTTATTCATTAGTCAATTTAAAGGTATGGCTGTTGGTACTTCTGAGAATTCAATGGCAGTTGTGCTCTGTTTATGTACAGCCTGAATGGTCAGTGATTGTTTTTATAGTATCTTACAATATTATTCTCAAAAACATGAATTGATCTATATTCTACTCCTGAGATTGGAAGAATTTGAATCTGGGTATTCCATTGCTGTAACAGGTTTCAGACCCAAAGATTCACTGCTACATTTGCTACATATGACTTCTGTCTTCCTCTTTGTCCTTCTAGTCCTATGCATTTAACCCATCTCAAACTTTGTTTTACCTGAGATGGGGTTCCAATCTCTATAAATTGGACATCTACCTCTTGAAGAGGCCAATTTAGATGCCATGATTTTGGTGTAATTATAGTCACATCTGCACTTGTGTCCACTAATCCTTCAAGGACAATATTATTAATTCTCACTCTAAGCTTTGGTCTTTGTTCATTTATGGAAGTCTGCCAAAATATTCATTTTATGGCGATTTTTGGAATTTTGATCTATCTATCAAAGTTGTTCTATCATCCAGTGCAGTATCGTTCTTTACATTAGGCACTGGGTCATTTAATTGTCCTGGGGAGAAATTTCCTCTACAGTAATTGGAAATGTTTGAACCACATTCAATTTGGAGGCCGGCAAGAAGCCCCCCCCAAGGCATTTCCCACTGGTAAAGGGTTGCCTTTTATGTCTCTTATTGATCTGCATTCATTGGTCCAATGCCGGCCTTTCCTACATCTGCATAACCCAGAAGGATGGGGTTTCCTGTGTGGGTTATTTCTATAGGAAGCACTGTTTCTAGAAGTACCTTGTATATAATTTCTTCTTATATGACCTGGTGTACTGCAGTTAAAGAATTTGTTACCTTGATGCCTCCTTCCACCTTTGGAAATCTCCTCTCCTATCCCAGCTCCATTACCGTAGTTAAGAGACTCAACACTGTTTGTATGTTGAATCCATTCTTCCAAAGTTGCTGACCTGACCTGACCTTTAAATTATTCTTTTGCATTCTGTATTAGCATTATCAAAAACCAAAGATTGAGTTAATACTTGTCTTAATTGTGGGACTGATATTGCTTTGTTAACAGTCATTTCAGCCTTTGTAAAAAAAAAATCAGTAAAAAGTTCTTTTGACACTTGGAAAACCTTCGTATATAGCTCAGTTGGTTTCCCTGGTTCTGGGATTTTTTCCCAAGCATTTAAAGCTGCTGTATGGCATAGGGCTAATGTATGCTTATCCAAGGTAGTTTGTACACTTAAATCAGTGAAACAGCCCTCACTAAGAATTTGTTCTTGGGAGATCTCAAAACCTCTGATTTTACCTTGCTGTTCAAGGGCCTTAGCCTCTTCTCTAAACTAGCTTTTCCATTGTAACTGCTGGCTGTACTCTAATACAGCTGAAATTAACTGATTCCAGTCACCTGGTATGATTCTATTTCTAGAAGACCATGTATTTAACATCTGTTTTACATATGTTGAATGTGTTCCATAGGTGACTCCCACTTCCTTAATATTTTTAACTCTCTCATATGAATAGGTTGTCAGATATATTCTGTATATTCTTTAGGATGTGTCTCATCTGCTGGCTTCTCACAGGTGGTGACAGGATAAACTATTTTATAAGAGCCACCTGGTGATGTTATTACTTGTATGGCTCTGCCCTTCTGACCTTCTGTTTATTAGTTCCTTTATTGTCCTTACTGAGAGACTCCTCCAGAGCTTGAAATCAATCAGCTACCACCTGTTGTAGTGTTTGAACCTCCTCTGTTGTAAAGGATTCTAGAGATTTTATGGGCTCATACAATTTTATATGTTCATCAGAAACATATGTTTCCACAGATTTTATTCTATCAATTAGCAATGATCTTTCCTCCTTAGAAATTATCTGAATGGCATTAAGATTGCTCTGAAGAGTTATTGTTTTATCCATTAAGTATTCATATTTATTGTCAATAGAGTTAATTCTGGTTGTCCAGTTATTATTAACGGACTGAAGTTCTTGTGATAAATTAATGGATTCCAAAGAAAGAATCATTCTATTTAAGTCCTGCATCAGTCCCATTAATGTCTAATTTTTGCTGTTATTATTAAGCCAATTTTTCAATTACATGAGATGAATCACTATGCTAATTGCTATTATGTTGAACATTATATAAATCCCAGGAAGGTCATATATGTCCTGTAATATTTCATTCATGCTACAAACAAAAAAGTTTTTAAATTCCTGAGTGGTGAAATTGTCTGCCATTTTTTGAAAAATATTCAAAATTTGTAAAGAAAAATTTTATTAATTTGTTTATTTACTAATCAGTTTAAAGTATAAAATTATCAAGTAATTTACCTCATAAAATCCTTGAAAGATTGTCCTATGTGTCTAGATATTCCAGGTGTAATTAACCAGGTTAGGTGAACAGCACGTTCATTCGATGATTTTTGGATGTAGTATCGTTGTTTGGCCAGTAGGTGTTGCAGCTGTAGCACCAAAACAGGTGGGGTGTGAGCTGACTCAGGCTCCCTGAATGGGCTCTGTGAATCAAACATTAAGCCAGGCAGCTCCTACCTGTGAGTACTAGGCAGAGCTGCCAGGTCACATCCTATGAGGCAATACACTCAACAATTAGACGTGCTGGTGGGGACATCTGCAGACACTCTGCAGGATTGGCTGCACGCACCTTGGTGGCTGTGCACAAGATGGCAGCAGCAGCAGCTGCAGTGGCATTTCAAAAGATGGAGTTGGCAGCAGCTACATCGAACAGCTTTAAAAGAAAAGAACAGTCTGTTGGTAGTCTCTAACCAGGTGGGGGGTCTGTTACCTGATCTGGCCACTACAAGCACAGAACTAGAAAGGCACATGGTGTGGATACCTTTCTCTTTGATGTGGTGCTCTATCCTCTGCAGAATGTGCGTGCTTCTGGCAGGGGTTACAAGAATCGCTGCCAGGTGAGCTGTGTGGCCTACAGG
This sequence comes from Peromyscus attwateri, assembly GCA_902168425.1. Taxonomy (NCBI): domain Eukaryota; kingdom Metazoa; phylum Chordata; class Mammalia; order Rodentia; family Cricetidae; genus Peromyscus; species Peromyscus attwateri. The sequence goes on along the minus strand of CABHPP010122856.1, from coordinate 13,846 downwards.
CTCCCAACATGGTCACTGTATTCAGGCAGTCACCTGAGCAGGGGTAAGGCAGCTCCTAGGGGTTCTTGCAGGCTCTGCAGGGCAGAGAAATTCACCAGCAGCTACCTGTGGGCATTAGGGTTTGGTCACTTGAGTAGTGTGGGGCTCAGATCCACATGGTTGGGGCCAAGCAGCTCAGGGGTGCTAGTGAGGCAGGCTTGCAGTGAGCACATGAACCTCTGAGCAAATCAGCTACCCCTGCCATGGAGGCTGTAGGCAGGAGCCACAGGGAGTGTGAGTTTTTTTGTCACATGGGTGCCACTTATTATGATAAATCCATGTGAGTCTATTTAATGGGTAATAGGGATTTACAAAGGTATAAACTGAGGAAATACACTCATTAATACAGAATGGAGTAGACAGCTGAAGTTGTCTTCTGATCTGACTGGGAGCGAATCCTCTTTGCAGGCAGGAGCAGGGAGAAGGGGCATGAGACCCTTCTCCCTCTCCTTTTAAGAGGTCATGTACAATGGCAGGAAGCACTGCTTCCTTCAGGCCCTATAAACCAAGGTCTTGGGCAGAGCAAATACCACTACACTGAACTTCTGAATTGATAGGTACAGAGAAGAAAATTAGTGTTGAATGCATGCCTTTGACTCTGTTATAACAAGTTTGACACAACTGCTTACAGAAAACATGAAGCATATCCCATGAAGACTCAGACAAACAGAAGTTTTTCCTGTATATGACTGTGGGGGAAGAGTATGGAATTCTTCATCCACTACTTCTCATGAGAGCAAGTACTTGATCTAGAACATGCAGGTACTACCATAGCTACAAATCCTGGGATCCTTGGGACCTAACTGCAGAAAACTCCTTGCAATGTGCCATCATGACACAGTCATCATCTTTCTACTTGGAGAGGAATTCAAATGTCTTTTTCTCAGGGAGCTCTTGTATGAAAGGGCTTCAAAGAGATCTTCTCAACCCAACTCCCAAGTCATGATTATCCAGGTTTGAGTACAGCAGCCATGAGTTGTGAATGTGTCAAATTTTTCATAAACCTGACTGATTCTATTGTAATATTGGAATATTAGAATACACAATGTAGGGATAAAGGGCCAGCAAAAGAAACATACCCTGGCCCTGAAACCAGAGCAAGGGAAAGAAACATACTTTGGTCCTGAAATCAGAGCCAGTAAAAGAAACACACCCTGCCCTGAAACAAGAGCCAAAAGGCTAAAAAGGGCCAGTGAAAGAAACACACTTTGGCCCTGAAACCAGAGCCAAAGAAACACACTCTGCCTCTGACCAACTCAGCACAAAAACCAACCAGTCCCTGAGCACAAATCCAACCAATCCCTGAGCATGATATCTAGCCAATCTCTGAGCTTGTCCATGCTAAGGGATTGAAATCTGACCAATTCTCACCCTAAAAATTTTCACCCTGGAAAAACTCTGTCCTGAAGAAACCCTAGATAAGCTCAGTTGGGAGCTGTCTTTTCCATCCTGGAAGAGGTAGCCACACTCCTGGATTCCTCCCTCCTAATAAATCTTTTGAATGAGCTTTGGGTGAAAGGTGAGACTTTTTTTCACCAGAATGGAATAGAGCAGAGCAGGTATACCTTTTCCCTGGAGCTGGAGCAGAGAAAAGTGGAGCAGAACTGTAACACTTTTGCTGAGGAAACCTTCCTCGCAGAGCTGAGTTGTTTCATTCTGTGGGACTTGAGCAGAACTGTAACAACTTGGCCGGGGAAACCCTTCCCTACTAGAGCACAAATTTTACATTGGGGAAATATTTCCCTGAAGCAGGGCTGTGAGCTGCTAAGCTTACAGTGACTTTGTGGTATTTCTTGGATCCTGACTGCCAGGATCTTTTTCCATCAGAGCTGCAATGCTTACACACACACACACACACACACACACACACACACACACACACACACAGAGAGAGAGAGAGAGAGAGAGAGAGAGAGAGAGACAGAGAGACAGAGAGACAGAGAGACAGAGAGACAGAGAGACAGAAACAGAGACTGACAGACCGACAGAGACAGACAGAAACAGAGACAGACAGACAGAGAACTTTCTATCCCAAAACTGCATCTGCACATGTATCCCTAAAGAAAAGCATAGTTGCATTTGAATGGAATGCTATCTTGATTTACTATAAATGTTCTCTCATTCATTGCTGTTTTACAGTGAATAGTTAGAGATCCAGTAGAAAGGACCAATAATATCAGTAAGTTGATGGATGGGATGATTCTCTGTTTTGGAGAAGGTAGAAATCCCACTGTGCATTAACATTTATCATTTTCATACTTAACCCACTAAATGTAGGGGTGACAGGTTTATGTCATTATACCCGGTAAGACTGGTAATTTTAATGTATTTCACTGGAGGAGAAGTTATAGGAACTCTGTATGGGATAACAGTGAAAAAGAACTTATTTCTTAGTTTGTCCCCAAGGAGGAAGCTCTTGGCAGTGAGCATTAAGATTACAGCATTACCTTTCAAAATAGTACAAGGCAATGGAGCCTGATGCTGCTTCAAAAACTTTCAATTCTGAGACTTATACTGAAAATGAAAATTAGATCTTGGGTTCAATCTGCAAATGTGGACAAAGGAATCCCTGTTCAAACAAAGTTCTCACTAACCATACATCTTATTTCCTGGAACATGGTCCATGAATGGACCTGTGTGAGGAGAATTTGGAGAGCTTCTGAGAAAACTCCAAGAAAAGAAGACAGGAGTCCTCTAACCTCTGTTCCTCTAAAACATGTTGTGTTCTTGGAATATGCTTTCATGCCCCTCCCAAGTATAATAAATAGGAGTTGGTTTGCTTCAGATTATACATTACTGCTTATTTTTGTTATTCAAAAATGTTTCCAGTCATGGTCTGTTCTTGAGTATATAGCTTGAAGTCATGTGAACTTTGCTTTAACCCTCAGAATTCCCTCAGGATATAAATTGTCTAATGCTGTGAGTAAAACTGGCTATTGCATGATACTTTAGTATGGCTTATTTTTAGGCTCCATTCTTCCAGGTTTATGCTGCCAACTAGAGTATAATACTGTCCCATGCATTCTGTTATTGACCCTCAGCTTTCAGAACATTTGTTAAGCACAGACTACTTTCTTGGTCCACATCTTTGATTGATCAATTAGTAGATTATGTTATTAATATCTACTATATGTAATACATTTGTCTGTACTAAGCTAGAATCAAACTGTTCAACTGAGCTCCATAATTATATACACATTTTTACCAAATTACCTAAGTGTTTGAATAACTTAATTTAAATTACGTACATCCTGAGCAACAGCCCAATACTCTGTGTCCTCTTGTTCTCATCTTACTTGTGCCATACCCAACCTCTAGTCCCATCACAGCCTGCACATCTGTATTATGACACAGCCTAATGAGCCCACATTGGTAAGCCTCAGACCTATGCAGGGCACATGAGCATTTTTTGTACTTTCTGTACTGAGCTTCCTAGTACAGACTAGTAGCCATACCTGTACCTTTCCCAATGTACATGGTTGGGCCAGGTGTGATTGAACATATTTTGTCCATGTGCCCATTCTTCTGTGTAAATATCAGACATTCAACCAACATAAGAAGTTCACATAACCAAGTCTCATCATAAAAACAACATAAAATGATAGAACAATATGTCCCTCTAAAATCCATTGTCTTATAGGAATATTCTTTAACAAGGCTTTCGTAGATACAGAACTTAAAAAGAACAACCATAACTTTTAAAAAATTTCATAGGAGTTTAAAGTAGACAAAACACCTTAATGAACAAAAAGATACTAAACCATGAGGTTAATCCTACAGGTAACCCTACAAACACATGGCTTAAAGAAATGATGTAAACAATTCAGAATTTGAAAACAAAATTTAATAAAGAAACACTAATGAGAATATGAAGAAATGAAGATTAACTGAAAAACTCAATAAGGTAATTAGAAAGCACAGGGGAAAATGGTATAAGTAGAGTACAAATAGAAGATAGAATATCAGATCTTGAATATAAAGGACAGTAATTAGATGACACAATGAAGTATATGGAAAATTGAGTGAAAATAACATGCAAGAGAGCTTGGATGCCATAACACTTTAAATATTCAAATTATTAGCATAGATATAGGAGAAATGTTCCTCAGACATGGCATTTGTCAGATTTCATATAAGTTTGTGTAACAAACAAGACACCAAACTTGAGTGGATATCTGCTGCTGAGAACAGGTGCAGACCTTGCCAGTCAGAAGAACAGTTGTAGGCCACACTAGACAGAAGAACAGCAACTCCCAACTCACACAGAGATGCACTGCTTGATCAAAGGCCATGTTATCCACCATAGTCCAGCCCCCAACTTGGATAGAGACTGTTTGCTAGACCACAGGCCACACTGGCTGCCAGAACTCCTGGTCACAAGTACCAGAAGACCAAACAGGAAACTGAAATCAAGGAATCAAAAACCCATTCAACAAAGAAAAACTCAGAAATCAGCAGCTAGACCTGTAATAACCCCAAATACAGATGCCTAGATGCCAGCGTAAGAACACAATCAACAACATCCAGGGTAATATGCCACCACTAGAACCCAACTACTACAACAAGCCCTGAAATTTCCAAAACAGCTGAAGATTGAGGAAAAAGACCTTAAAACTACCCTTATGAAGATGATAGAGTTACCTAAATAGGAAATGAACAATTCCCTTAAAGAAATTTAGGAAAAAACAAACAAAAAATTGGAAGAAATGAATAAATCCCTGAAAGAAATCCAAGGAAGCCAAGAAAAAAAATAAACAAAAGATTAAGGAAATGATTAAAACTTCAAAACCTGAAAGTGGAAATACAACCAATAAAGAAAACACAAATTAGAGGAATTCTGGAAATGGAAAATCTAGGTAAGCAAACAGGAACTACAGACTGAAGCATCACCAACAGAATACAAGCAATGGAAGAGAGAATCTCAGGCACTGAAGACACAATAGAAGAAATAGATACATCTGTCAAAGAAAATGTTACATCTAAAAAATTCCTGATACAAAGTATCCAGAAATCTGGGACACTATCAGAAGAAAAGGAATAGAAGAAGGAGAAGAATCCCAACTCAAAGACCCAGAAAATATATTTAACAAAATCATAGAAGAAAAGTTTCCTAAGCTAAAGTAGGAGATGCCTATAAAAGTGCAAGAAGCGTACAGAATACCAAATAGAATTGGACCAGAAAAGAAGCATACAGAACACCAAATAGAATTGGACCAGAAAAGAAAGTCTCCTTGCCACATAATAATCAAAACACTAAATATATAGAACAAAAAAAGAATATTAAAAGCTGGAAGAAAATAGAGCAACTAACATATAAAGACAGACTTATTAGAATTATTCCCAACTTCTCAATGAAGACTCTAAAAGCTGGAAGGTCCTGGACCTTCAGTGCTGCAGACTCCAAGGAATTACAGATGCCAGCCCAGACTGCTATACTTAGCAAAACTTTCTATCACCATGGATGCAGAAAACACATTATTCCATGACATAGTCAAATTTAAGCATCATCTACCTACAAATTCAGCCATTCAGAAGATATTAGAAAGAAAACTCCAACCTAAAGAGGTTAACTACACCCATTAAAACACAGGAAATAATTTCATAGCAGCAAAACCAAAAGAAAGGAAACACATGCACATACACACACACACACACACACACACACACACACACACAGAGAGAGAGAGAGAGAGAGAGAGAGATGTTAATACACATACATTCACACACATATATCCACACACCACCACCATTAATAGCAACAAATTAACAGGGATTAACAATCATTGATCATTAATATCTCTCAATATCAATAAACTCAATTCCCCAATAAAAAGACACAGACTAACATAATGGATGTGAAAAAAGGTATCCATCCTTCAGCATACAAGAAACATACCTCAACGTCAATGACAGACATTACCTTAGACTAAAGAGTTGGGAAAAGATTTTCCAAGAAAATGGACATAAGAAACAAGGTGGTGTAGCCATTGTAATATGTAACAATATACACTTCCAACCAAAACGAGATGGGGAAGGACACTTCATATTCATCAAAGGAATAATCCACCAAGATTCTCAGTTCTGAAAACATCTATGCCCTAAATGCAAGGGAACCCACATTTGTAAAAGAAACATTACTTAAGGTTAAGTAACATATCATCACTCACACATTAATAGTGGGAGACTTCAATGCCCCATTCTCTCCAATGGATAGGTCATCCAGACAAAATTCAAACAGAGAAGTACCCGAGTTAGCAAAAGTTATGGGCCAAATGAACCTAACAGAAATCTACAGAACATCTCCCAACTCAAAAGAATGCACCTACTTCTCAGCACCTCATGGAAATTTCTCCAAAATTGACCACATACTCAGACACAAATTAAGTTTCAACAGACACAAAAAAAATTGAAATAACCCCCTGCATCCTATCAGACCATCACAGATTAAAGCTGGATTTCAACAACAACAGACACAACAGAAAGCCTACAAACTGATGGAAACTGAACAACTCTCTTCTGAATTGCCACTGGATCAAGGCAGAAATAAAGAAAGAAATGAAGGACTTCCTATAATCCAATGAATATCAATGCAAAACATACCCAAACTTATGGGACACAATGGAAGTAACACTAAGAGAAAAGTTCAGAGCACTAAGTACCTATGTAACGAACTTGGAGAAATCTAATACTAGCAACTTAACAGCACACCTGAAAGCTCTAGAACAAAAAGAAGCAAGCACCCCTAAGATGAGTAGAAAGCAGAAAATAGGCTAAAGGGGGGCTGAAATCAACAAAATGGAAACAAAGAGAACAATATAAAGACTCAAAGAGTTGGTTCTTTGAGAAAATCTATGAGATGGAGAAAGCCTTATCCAAACTAACTAAAAGACAGAGGGGAAATACCCAAATTAACTAAGTCAGAAACTGTTATAATTTATAAATGGTGAAGGGTGACCTTGGCAGGTTGGAGCCAAGAGGCCCTAGAAAGTCATGCCACACAACAGAACTCATGTGGAGAATTTATTTGGGGAGGGGAAGGAAGAGACACAGAGTGCACCTCTGGAGACAATAGCTGAGGAGAGAGGAAGATGAGGAGGAAGAGGAAGAGAGAGAAAGCAGGCAGGGCTGAGTAGAGAAGAAGAGAGGGAAGGTGGGCTGGGCCCTTCCTTTTATGAGGAGACACAGTGCTTGTGCACAGAGACTATGCAGCAATGAGCACATGATGTTGTCAGGATCCTAAGCAGGCGAAAGTACTGCCTGAGTACTGTCAAGTGCATGCGCACAGGGATGATGTGCCCTGCTGGTTCCCCAAGGGGCAGTCCAGGCATGCCTGAATGCCAACAGAAACTACAAAAGAGACAACAACAAAAACTGAGGAAATTCAAAGAATCATTAGGTCATACTTTAAAGACTTGTACTCCACAAAATTTGAAAATCTAAAAGGAATGGGCAATATTCTTGAAATATACCACTTAACAATGTTAAATCAACACCAGATAACCTAAATACACCTATATCCCCTAAGTAAATAGAAGCAATTATTAAAATTCTCTCAACAACAATAACAAAAACCCAGGGCCAGATGGTTTTAGGCAGAATTCTAGCAGTATTTCAAAGAAGAACTAACTTTAATACTCCTCAAATTATTCTGCAAAATAGAAACAGAAGGAACATTGCTAACTTCCTTTTATCAGGCCACAGTCACCCTGAAACCCCAAAACACAAAGATTCAACAAAGAAATAGAATTACAGAGCAATTTCGCTCATGCACATTGATGCAAATATACTCAATAAAATATGTGAAAACCGAATCCAAGAACACATCAAAAAGACCTCCAATACAGTCAAGTAGGCTTCATCCTAAGGATGCAAGGATGGTTCAACATACAAAAATCTGTCAATGTAATTCACTGTGTAAACAAACAGAAAGAAAAAAAACACAGGATTATGTCATTAGATGCTGAAAAAGCCTTTGACAACATCCAACACCCCTTCATGATGAAAATTTTGGAGATATCAGGGATACAAGAGACATACCTAAACATAAAAAGGCAATTTACAGCAAGCTGATAGCCAGCATCATATTAAATGGAGAGAAACTCAAAGCAATTCCACTAACTCAGGAATAAGACAAAGCTGCTCACTCTGTATCTATTCAGTATAGTATTTGAAGTTCTATCTAGAGCAATAAGACAACTAAAGGAGATCAAATTGGGGATACAAACTGGAAAGGTAAACTCAAAGGGACTGGGACATCATCCCAGCCACAATACCTTTGACCTACAATTTGTGCTGCCTGCAAGACGTTCTGGGGTGAAGGTGGTACAGAACTTGTGGGAGTGGCCAACAAATAACTGGTCCAACTTGAGGCCCATACCACGAGAGGGAGCCTATACCTGGCAATGTCTGGGAGGACAGAAACTAGAGGCTGGATAGCTCAGAGTCCTAGAACACAACCAAATGTGATTGGCAAAAAAGTCAATGAAGTGATTCTTAATGATATTCTGCTATACACATAGATAAGAGCTTAGCCCAGTAGTCATCAGAGAGGCTTCATCCAGCAACTGATAGGAGCAGATGCAGAGGCCCACAACCAAATGAGCTCAGGGATTGCGGAGAAGAGGGGGAGGAAAGATTGTAGGAGCCAGAGGGGTCAAGGACACAATAAGAGCACACACCACAGAATCAACTAAGTAGGGCACATAGGGGCTCATAGAGACTGAAGTGACAATCATGGAGCCTGTATGGGACTGAGCTAGGTCCTCTACATAGATGTTATGGTTTTGTAGCTTGGTATTCTTGTGTGGCTCCTCATAGTGGGTTTGGGGGTTGTCTCTGACGCTTTTGTCTGCTCTTGGGACCACTTTCATCCTACTGGGTTGCCTCATTCAGCCTTAATATGAAGGTATATGCCTAGTCTTATTGTAACTTGTTACGCTGTATTCAGTCGATATTCCTGTGAAGCTTGCTCTTTTCTGAAGAGAAATGGAGGAGTGTATCTGGGGAGAGAGGGGAGGTTAGAAGGAGGGACTGGGAGAAGTGGAAGGAGGGGAAATTGCTGCCAGGATATAATATATGAAAGAATAAATAAATTAATAAAATAAATATTTTACAACAAAAACTTATATATAAGTTATGAAGCACAGTGGAATCCAAATAGACAAGACCAGAAAAGACAGTCCCATAGGATAGCATAGTAAAGATACAGAACAAAAGTGAGTGTTAAGTGCAGAAAGAAAAAACAAAACAAAACAAAAATGAGCCTGGAGTAATGGATTCAAATTTCCAAGACCATGGATAGGAACATAAACTACTCTAAAAACAATTATCTGTCATTAAGGAAGGAAAAGTAAAATATTCCACAATTCAAACTGGCTCAAATAACCTATGTCCACCAACCTAACCCAATAGAGAATACTGAAAGTAATGCTTTGGACTGAAGAGAGGACTAAGCACAGCAAGCAGAGTTTATAAGGAACATAAATGAAGTCATAATTAGTGAAGCATAAAGTATTGCACAATCAACACAAACAAAAATATTGATAAAATGTAATAAACACACTCTTTTCAATAATATTAAATATTTATGATCTCAACAGTCCAATGAAAGGACACCAGCTGGCTGAAGGAATTGAAATTTTAAAAAAAATCTCTGTTGTCTACAAGAAACTCAGCTTTATAAATATATGTAACACCTTAAAGTGAAAGAATGAAAAAAAAAAGTAGGTTTGCTAGCCTACTGTCTGACAAAATTGACTTCAATCTAAAATGACTCAAAAGAGATAATGAAGGACCCTTCATTGTTATCACAGAACAATTAACCAAGAAGGGATTGAAATGATAAACATTTATAAACAAGTTTTATTAAAAATAATGGAATTAATGAGTGAGAATAACACCAACACAATAATGAGTGATGTTAATACCCCACTTTTATTCCATGGACAATCATCTGGACAAAAAGAGATGCATAAGAAAGAAATGACACCTGATATAAAAAAGACATAATAAATGCATACCAAGCATTCTACTCAAGCATCATATCATTTATACATTCTATCAAGTAGCCCATAAAGCTTCTATTAAAAAGATCACACCATGGGACAAAAAACAAATAATTAATAAATTAAGAAAAATTAAAATAACTATGTATCCTATCTGAGTGTAATGAAAGCAAACTTAAAAACAACAGGAGAAAAATCTAAATATCTAAACTGATGAGGATTAAACATTTCATTATTGAATTATGAATAGGGCATAAAAGAAACCAAGAAAAATTTAAACATCTTGGAAGAAAATGAAAATACAACATACAAAAACTTCTGGAACACAATAAAAACAGCAATAAGAGGAGAATTTATATCTCTATGTTTTCATTAAAAACACACACACACAAGAAAGGCTGCAAATAAATGCCTTTGTGAAACAACTCAACAATTTGGAAAACTAAAACCCCAAAACAAAACAAAAAACTAGCTCCTGTCCTAGTTAGGGTTCTATTGTGATGAAATACCATGACCAAAAGTCAGAGCAGAAAGTCAAACAGGGCAGGAATCTGGAGGCAGGAGGTTATGCAGAGTCTATGGATGAGTGCTGCTTACTGGCTTGCTCCTCTTGGCTTGCTCAGCCTGCTTTCTTACAACACCTAGGACCACTAGCCCAGAGATTGCACTATCCACAATGGGGTAGGTCTGCCTATATCAATCACTAATTAAAATGATGCTCTACATGTTTGCCAGCAGCTCTACCTTATGGAGAAATTTTCTCAATTGAGAATCCCTCCCTCAGATGACTAGTTTGTGTCAAGTTGACATAAAACTAGCCAGCACTGCTCTGCAAGGCTCATTGAATTGCCTTGGAGCAATTGATTAACATGAAATGTCCTTTGAAGGCAAAAAGTTTTTTGTTGGAGCCTCTGTTACATTTGTCACAGCCAAACAATGGGGATTTTGGTTACTAATATAACCTTTACCCTAAAGGATAGATATGCTGTTGGTAGAAGCTAATCACTGATAACCTTATGCCACTTTTGGCAAGTACAGTTCCCCAAATTAGAAGACTGTAAAGGTTATTTGGAGATGTTATAGTCAGAATTATTTTGTCTGGAATAATCAGTGGCATTGTGCCATCTATTATTTTATTCTATTGTTGATTTGACTATAAATAATTACATTGATTTTGCCTATTTTCACCTGCAGTATAAATGGGACAGTTGTGGTAACCTTTTAAGACAACAAGATTTCCCCCAAATCGGCTCTCCACCAAAACAAGACTGTTGTGACTGATGGAGAATATGTTTGGCTTCTCAGAAAAGTATTTTCATCTGACCCCAGGTAGGTATTTTTGAACCCTGAGTGTTCAATGTTGGTTTCTGCCAGGGCATCATTATGTTTATCTTATGAAAAGACTCTTCCAAGGGGTCTTGATATGGAAAACTACTTTCATTGGATTTTTTATTTTCCCCCTGGGAGGCAAAAGGTCTTTTTCTTCCTCTGAAATAACAACAAAAAAACCTTTACCCCATACCTTAACATGCCCCCTTTTCAATGTTGACAGCCAAGGGTGGATCACCAAACAAGGATTAGCAATGACATCAGGTACTGCCAGCCTCAGAATTATGCAGTGAGAAATTCAGCCTTCATTAAAAGGTCAACCCACCAGAACCAAGGGTTCTGATGGAGGATTTAAACCAAGAACACAAAGCATATTCACAAAGTTATTTCCTTTTGAATGATTTGACTGTTTCCTACTGTAGATTTCTTTTGTGAAGCCATAAGCTTTTTTCCCAACTATTATAATTTTGGGATTTATTCCCATGGCATAGCAGTGTTTTTGATCATTTACTGGGCACAAATTCTCCCACGTGCTGAATGATCTCTCCCCGCAACACACACACTCCATAGGACCTCTGGTGAGAGAATTTAGTCACAAAATCAATAACCTTGGTTCCTACAGCCTAATCTCTGCTCCGTTTTCTGAGATGTACATTAGAAGCCAGCTCCCTGCAATTATCTCCCATTTGGCAGGACTTGTGGTCAGGAAAGAAGTCTTTCAAATAGATCACATTAGGGACCTTTGGAGATAAAGGGATGTCCAAGCTCATTTGACTCCTGGTCCTTCTTTTTTTTTACTTTTATTGATTCTTTGTGGATTTCACATCATACATTCCAATCCCACTTATCTCCCTGTCCCAACGTGACCATCCCTCCTCCCCCCAAAACAAAACAAAATTTAAAAGAAAAACCAAAAACCAAACAAACAAACAAACAAAAAAATGCGAAGAAACATATTCTGGAAGCTGCGGTGTGACAGTGAGTCCCACAGTTTACCCATTAGTCCATCCATCTTTTTTTTTTAAAATAGTCTGATTGTTCTTTATTTTATATCTAGAATCCACTTATGAGTGAGTACATACCATGATTGTCTTTCTGGGATTGGGTTACCTCACTCAGGATGATATTTTCTAGTTCCATCCATTTGCCTGCAAATTTCATGCTTTCACTGTTTTTTTCTGCTGAGTAGTACTCCATTGTGTATATGTACCACATTTTTTTAATCCATTCTTCAGTTGACGGGCATCTAGGTTGTTTCCAGGTTCTGGCTATTACAAATAGTGCTGCTATGAACATAGCTGAGCATGTATCTTTGTGGTATGAATCAGCATCCTTTGGGTATATGCCCAAGAGTGGTATTGCTGGGTCTTGAGGTAGTTCAATTCCTAGTTTTCTGAGAAACCACCATACTGATTTCCACAGTGGTTGTACAAGCTCGCATTCCCACCAACAGTGGAGGAGTGTTCCCTTTGCTCCATATCCTCTCCAACATTGACTGTCATTGGTGTTTTTGATTGTAGCCATTCTGACAGGTGTAAGGTGGTATCTCAGAGTCGTTTTGATTTGCATTTCTCTGATGATTAAGGATGTTGAGCATTTCTTTAAATGTCTTTCAGCCATTTGTAATTCTTGTTTTGTGAATTCTCTGTTTAGCTCTTTAGCCCATTTTTTAATTGGATTGTTTAGTACTTTGTTGTCTAGTTTCTTGAGTTCTTTATATACTGTGGAGATCAGTCCTCTGTCAGATGTGGGGTTAGTGAAGATCTTTTCCCATTCTGTTGGCTGTCTTTTTGTCTTATTGACTGTGTCTTTCGCCTTGCAAAAGCTTCTCAGTTTCGTGAGATCCCATTTATTAATTGTTGTGCTCAGTGTCTGTGCTGTTGGTGTTTTATTTAGGAAGTGGTCTCCTGTGCCAATGCGTTCAAGAGTACTTCCTACTTTCTCTTCTATTAAGTTTAGTGTAGCTGGATTTATGTTGAGGTCTTTGATCCACTTGGATTTGAGTTTTGTGCGTGGTGATAGATATGGATCTATTTGTAATCTTTTACATATTGACATCCAGTTATGCCAGCACCATTTATTGAAGAGGCTTTCTTTTTTCCATTGTATAGTTTTGGCTTCTTTGTCAAAAATCAGGTGTTCGTATGTGCATGGATTAATGTCAGGGTCTTCAATTCGATTCCATTGGTCCGTAGGTCGGTTTTTATACCAGTACCAAGCTGTTTTTATTACTATAGCTCTATAGTAGAGCTTGAGGTCAGGGATGGTGATGCCTCCAGAGGTTGCGTTATCATATAGGATTTTTTTTAGCTATCCTGGGTCTTTTGTTTTTCCATATGAAGTTGAGTATTTTTCTTTCCAAGTCTGTGAAGAATTGTGTTGGGATTTTGATGGGGATTGCATTGAATCTGTAGATTGCTTTTGGTAGGATTGCCATTTTTACTATGTTAATCCTACCTATCCATGAGCATGGG
>CABHPP010122855.1:12710-23821 GCA_902168425.1 Peromyscus attwateri | reverse complement strand
TTTTTGTTTTTGTTTTTGTTTTTGTTTTTTAAGAGGACCAAGGTTCAGTTTCCAGCACCCACATGGTGGCTAATCTATAACAAACATCTATAATGCCAATTCCATGAGTATCTAATGCCCTCTTCTGGTTCCCGTGGGCATCATGTATGCATGTGATATACAGACATACACATAAAATAAAAATCTTTAAATTTTATGTACAGTATGACTTAGTTCTGCTAAATACAAAAGTTTAGAGTATATATGCATGTACACAGACATGTCTAGTAAGTTACCTTGCGGAATGGAATTTTAGTTTTGTTATGTCTACATATACTAATTTTATACTGATTCTGAAATAGTCTCAAAAATTAAGTTACATAATGCCTGATTGGTAGATCTATATCTAATGCCAGGTTTAGCGTTTATGAATTTCTGAGCAGTGCCTATAATAAATTCAGCATTTGAGTTTCCATTTTCTATGAATCTACAGTGCCATATCCCTTTCTTCCTCAGATGGAGAACCTGGACTTTTTATCTCTTTTAAAGACAATTGAGGAATTCTATAAAGGTGAAGATGGAGAAAATCTGGAAATCCTTTGTCCTGTCCAGGATCAAGCCTGTGTAGCAAAATTTGAAGATGGAATTTGGTATCGTGCAAAAGTCATCGGTAGGAAAGTGCATATTGTTTCCACAAGGAAATGTTGTATGGCAGAGCTGGCATCATCTGAACTGTTAGAAAGTAAACCATGGAGGTGGTGTTATCTTTACTTACCATGTGCTCTGTCATATGTCTTTAGAAGGAAGTGGTAACATTAGGAGGTGAATCTCTGGCTACTGGAATTTGATTTACTTGATTAGGAATTAATCCTCAGGAACTGACTAGAAAATCAGTAGATGATGCAGAGCAGCAAAAATCCATTCTTGAAAGTTGACTGCCTCTACCTTCATCTGTTTCTTGCTATTTTCTTTTGTTTGTTTGTTTGTTTGTTAAGGTACAAATCTCCTAGCTTCTTTTCTGAATTACTGTATTCCTCTTTCCTAGAGAATTGATTTATTTTTTAATTTTTCCTTTCTTTCTGTACATTTTCTACACTATCAAGTAATTGAATTTAGCTCACAAATAATAGAACTAGAACCCGTCATGATGGTTCACACTAGCACTTAGGAGGCAGAAGCAAGGCAATCACTTCAAAGTCATCCTCAGCTACACAGCAAGTTCAAGGCTAACCTGAACTATATGACTGTATATCATGTCTTAGAAACACCAGCAAGAACTACTGCAAAATGAAATGTTAAAAAATTAAAAGTAGATCCAGGTGTTGTGACCCTGCCTGTAATCTCAGCTGTTGTGGAAGCTGGGGCAGAAGGGCTGAAAATCCATGGTCTGAGTGACTTATCTAAAACCCTGTCTCAGGATGAAATGATAAAAATATCTGTAGATAGCTGAGCAGTGGTGGCACATGCCTTTAATCCCAGCACTCAGGAGGCAGAGCCAGGCAGATCTCTGTGAGTTCGAGGCCAGCCTGGGCTACAGAGGGAGATCCAGGACAGGCACCTAAACAACATGGAGAAACCCTGTCTCGGAAAATAAATAAATAAATAAATAAATGAATGAATGAATGAATGAATGAATGAATGAATAAATAATCCAAAGATATAGCTAAATAATAGAGCATTGGCCTAGCATGTGTCAGGCCTTTGCTTCAACTTCCAGTAGCACAAAAATAATAAATATAAACAAATAAGGATTGGAAATTAAATATTTCTGAAAAGGGAGGTACTAGCAACAAGTACAGCTACAGCTATGAAAGAACAATGAAAGCCGTTGGGTTTTGGAATTTAGACATACCGTAGGCAGTTTAGTCCAGGATATTATGTTCTCATTTTTGGTTTGGTTTGATTTGTTTTACTTCAGTAAAACTCATGTCAAGACTTGGTCCTCAGTGCCCCAGTATTGGAAGGTAGAACCTAATGGGAGATTTTGGGGTCACAAGAGCAGAGCTTTTCTTAGAAGAGTGAACTCTTGCTCTGGATTAATTTCCAAGAGACTGGGTGATTTCAAACAAGGCTGCCTCTCTCTGACTCTTCAGCATGCACACATTTGCCCTTCCACTTTCCACCGTGAGCTGAATATCCTGCCCAGAACCAAGCAGTCTGTAACCATGTGCCATGTGTTAAGCTTTTTCACCATCTCTCTGTACATTTTCTATATTTTTAAGTCTACATAGCCTTTAATCCCAACACTTAGGGGTTGGAGTCTCTAGAGCAGTGAGCCACACATACCACTTTTTCTCTATAGGTTACAGTGTCAGATACTCTGTGGTAGCAAGAGAAAATGGAATAGATCCTGTTTGTTTGTAGGTATATACCTTTTTATTAAAAGGATTGAGTTTAGTTTGGCATTGTTCAAAATGTTTTCCCCATTAATCTAAGAATCTAACTAGCTACTACTAAAACAGAAAATTCCAAAACTTATATAAAAATCATTTAATCTTCCAAATTAAGTTTTCTATCCTCAGTCATGATTGATTTTAATTCAGTCTGTAGTTAGTGTCTTAAACTGGCTAAAACATTTTCAGATATAGTTCTTTTGAATGTCTTTGTGTTGCTATAACTGAATAGCACAGACTGGGTTGCTTATAAACAATAGAAATATTGCTCACACTTCTAGAGTCTGAGAAGTCTAAGTCAATGATGAAGGTCTGCTCTCCCTGCCTTTTTTTTTTTTTTTTTTTTTTTTTTTTTTGGTTTTTCAAGACAGGGTTTCTCTGTATTGTTTTGGTGCCTGTCCTGGATCTCACTCTGTAGACCAAGATGGCTTCAAACTCACAGAGATCCACCTGGCACTGCGTCCCAAGTGCTGGGATTAAAGGCAGGCACCACCCGGTGCTCTCCCTGCTCTTTAAGAGTGAGCCTTGGTGCATCTTTTAGGCAGTGCAAATGCCATTTCCTTAAATGGCAGAAGGATAAACAGGAGTCAGCGTTTTCTTCATTTAGCCACTTTACAAGGGCACCTAGTCCTATACTCTAGAGCAGTGACCTTATGACGTAGTCACCTCTTTTGTTGCATTGGGGATTAACTTGAACATGAACTTTGGAGGAGACAGAACTATTTAAACCATAGGAGTAAAGACACCAGTGCAACTATTTTAATATATGTGGAATAAAAGAAATCTTTTCTATCTTTAAGGTCTTGGCAACTACTTTTAAAATTAGGATTATTGGCTTCAAATCATTTATTTGTTGAACAGTGGTTTCTTTTGAGCAGTGATGTTGGAGAAAGGTTCAGTCTTCATGACAACTTTGAAGGTAGAATGAAACTCTATCTATGACTCGGTCGGTCTGTCTTCCTGCACCTCCATAGCTTAATTGGATGCCACACTGAAGGCTGCACATGGCACCTGGTTTGTTTGGTTTGCTTTGATTTTCTAATGTCTGTGACATTTGTGGTCTCATCTCCTCCTCATATACAGTTCTTTTGTAATTCTTGAAGCTGAGTGAGGGTTGTTTTTCATTTATCTGACATTTCTTCTTAAAATCTTTATGCTTCTCTCAAGGCTCCAGTTACAGATATTATCTATTTATTTGTTACTGTGTGAGATGTTTTAGATTGCTTTATAGCTCTTTTGTCCTCTCTTCTCTCCATGTTTGTATCACTATTTTAAAGTTCATATCTGTAGATACTTTCATTGGTAAGCTGTAAAGTGAACTCTAATTCTAGGCTGATCATTATGACAGATTTTCACTTGCATTATTTTCTTTTAATTTATATATTTTCCTAATACCTCAAAAACTTTCATATGATTAAGATTTTAGGATAATCTTAGTTTTGATGTACTTTTAAACCGTGGAAGCATTCTTCCATTTTTTCCCCTAACTGGTAGTGCTTGGTCTCTAGGATTGCTACACATTTGTTGTTCTGAGACTTCATGTCACCTGGCAATGCACTTCATTGTTCCTCTGTATTAGAGACCCTGTTTCCTGTGTTTATAACTTCAATCTACTACTCTGTTTTAGTGCTGCCATCCTCCATTGCTTTACTCAGAAAAATGAAAGAATAAAAAGTAAATAGGAGACTTCCCTACCTACTAGCTCTGTTCTCATATGTGATTGATAATTTGGGTAAAGAAAAAACGCTGTTAGTTAAATTTCATACCATAGCCTTGTACAGCTTAAAACTACATCTCAATCAGTCTTGATGAAGAGTAAAAATCATGGTGCTGGAGAATTGAGACTTCTAGCCTGGGGTGCATTAGGAGACTGGGAAATATCTCCACCAGCTCAGCCATCACTGATGTTTGCACCATAGGACTAACCTCTACAAGCATCATTTTGAGTTCCAGTGCTAAGCCACCTCTTCTGCTTCTTCCAAACAGTAATACTGGATTACTTCCTTTATTGTAGTGATGTGTTACTGCATTTATCTTTCAGCTTAAAAATGATAGCACAAGTTTCATAGGCCTAAATGGATACTCAAGAAGTATAAAGTTTTGACCACCTGTTTAGGGTGATTCCATACAAATCTGTTTAGCTTTATTCAAGTTTCTGCATAATTGAGCTTCCCAAAGTTTTCTTTAAAGTATAGGCCAGACTAACAGAGAGATGTGTAAGTTTGTGATTTCTAATTTCATAACTTTTAAAGGATTGCCTGGACATCGGGAAGTAGAAGTCAAATATGTGGACTTTGGTAATACTGCAAAAATAACTCTTAAAGATATGCGGAAAATAAAGGATGAGTTTCTGGACCCCCCAGAGAAGGTAATTTACCTGTTATGAACATTACAAGTAGGATATTAACCCAATATGAAATAGAAGTTCTTTGTACATCGAAATGCCATATAATGACTATTTTTATCTATAAACAGTGTCTTATAAAAGAACTATAGATAAAGTGCTGCTTTATAGATAAAATACTCTTTAAGAAACACTGTGTTGCAAGGCGGTGATGGCCACACCTTTAATCCCAGCACTCAGGAAGCAGAGCCAGGCGGATCTCTGTGAGTTCGAGGCCAGCCTGATCTACAGAGCGAGATCCAGGACAGGCACCAAAACTACAGAGAAACACTGTCTCAAGAAAAAAAAAAAGAAAGGAAAGAAAGAGAAACACTGTGTGGAACAGAGCACTTGCTTAGCATGTACAAGGCCCTGGGTTCTGTCCCAAGCTCTGCAATATGTTGCCAAATAAATATAAACATTTAATATATGTGTATTTCAGTCATAAGAACCTACTGGTGTGGAACTTTTCATTCATCATTATGAGTTATCATGTCATGTGCTAAGAGTTTGTTTCATGGCACATTGAGTGATAAAGCTCATCTTAGAAGGATTTTTACTGTTGTTGAATTTCTGTGTAAGTAGTCAGAGTCTACATTGGAAAGAGAAATGTAGGAGAATATATACAGTACTTAACCGTGATGATCTCTGCAGAGTAGGAGAAGGAGGCTTGCTTCTAATTTATATTCCTTGTTATGGAAATTTTTGCTAAGATGTCTTTTTAAAAAGATATGTCACTTTATTCACTTTAAAAATGTATTATATCTTTATTTTTCTTTTGCATGTATATGCACATAAACAGATATGTCATAGCACTCATGTAGTTAGAGATACAACTTGTGGAAATTGGTTCCCTCCTTCCATTATGTGGGCTCCAGGGACGGGACTCAGGTTTTCTGACTTGGGAGCAACACCCTTAACTGTGGAGCCATCTCATCAACACAGGCTGTCTTTTTTTTTTAATGGGAAGTATCATAAAAAGAAACTAAAAAATGCAAATGAGCAAAAAGAAGATAATCACTCAAGAATATTCAATGGGTCTGGAGAGATGGCTCAGTTGTTAAGAGCACTGGCTGCTCTTCCAAGAACCATATTTTGATTCCTAGCACCCACATGGCAGCTTACAGCCATCTGTAACTCCAGTTTCAGGACTTCTGTGGTCTCTCTGGCACCAGGAATGCAGGAATGCATGTGATGCACAAACATGCAGGAATACATGCATTGCATAAATAAATAAATATTTTACAGTATATTCAACTTTCTAGCTAGGTGTGGTGGCACATATCTTTAATCTCAGCATCCAAGAAGAAGATAGATCTCTGTGAGTTCAAGACCAGCCTGGTCTACATACCAAATTCTGTATCAGCCAGAGTTATATGGTAGGACCCTGTCTCAAAAAAAACAAAACAAAAATATTAAGTGTTTTTAATATATGTTTTTGTAGGATATATCTTTCACAATGTTTCGTTTTTGTTTTGAGAGAGAGTTTTACTGTCCTAACTGTATCGCTCTGACTGGCCTGGAACTTGCCATGTAGACCAAGATGCTTCAAACTCACAAGAGATTTGCCTGCCTCTGCCTCCCAGGTTCTGGGATTAAAGACATGAGCTACCATGCCCAGCCATCTTTCACATTTTTAACAGTTCCAGAATGAATATAAATTGTCCTGTATGTCTGCACTTCTCCTTACAACATACTATAAATGTCTTATTTTTTAAATGAATGTTTATCATTCTTGTATATGAATTGTTGTAATAATTTCATTCAACCAAATAGTTAATTACAATTATTTTTATTTATGAAGTTATTTTATAGGTACTTCACATTTTTCATGATTTCTAAATAGTTTGAATTAGAGAGGTTTTTTTTTATTTTAAGGGTTTTACTTGATTTGGTTTAGGTCTTTATTTATGTATTTATGTATTTGGAGCTCTGGAGTTAGAATCCAGGACCTCAAGCATGCTTTTCCAATGTTGTACCAACCAAGCTGTGTAAACATTAGCTTCCTATGCTTACATAAAACTTTGAAATAACTAGAAATTAAGTTTATATTCTTAATAGTGGAATTTTGTTTGATACAGGCAATTAAATGTAAGCTGGCATATATTGAACCAAATAAAAGAACACAGTGGTCCAAAGAAGCTAAAGAAAAATTTGAAGAAAAGACTCAAGACAAATTTGTGACATGTTCTATTATTAGTAAGCTATTTCTATCCTTGTATATTATTATTATTACTATTATTATTTAAGATTAACGTTATATAACAGTGGTCATATCTGAGAATAAATTTAGTGTGCCTTGAGTAGTAATGAGAAATAAGATTCATTGAGAATTAGGATTAGGGGATTTTTATCTCCTGTAAGCCTTACAGTCAAAGCACATCAGGCAAAAAAAAAAAAAAAAACCTACCATGAAGACTCAAGTCATTCTTATGATAGATACAGTGGTTTGCACCTCTAGTCTCTACTACTTGGGAGGTCGAGAATCACTAGGGCCAGGAACTTTAGGCCAGTCTCAGCAACATGGCCAGGTCCCGTTTAAAACAATAAAACCATCAAGTCATCTTCACTGTGGCCCTTTGCAAACCTAAAGCCAGAAATTAGCTTTTTATCTGCATTTACTGAGTCTACGGTTTAGTCTTAAGCAAGTGAAGGGAGGCCGAACATGGTTGGTAAATAGCTTTTGTTTGCTTACTTGATTGCTTGTTTTTCTTCCTTTGGTTTGTCCCATGTGAATTCAGTTGTAGACTCTCTCCACATTTTGAAAAAAGTTACTCCAGTTTTACAAGGGATCAGGTATATAACTCTAGATGACCACTAGTCCACAGTTTTCTAATATAAGTTCTGAAAGTCAAAAGTTGAATGACTGAGTCTGATTTGAATTGTTTGATGTGAGTTTGATCTGGATTAGAGGGCCTTTTTCTCTTTTACAGTAAACATACGTTCTACTTCAAGTAATGTGTGTGATCTGCTTGCCCCACACTCCATTATGGGTCTTCATTGTATACAGTGTGTGTGCATTCTTCAGCTTGAAGAATTCTGAATCTCCAAACACATCTGTCCTAAAGATTGTCAGTAAGAAGATGGGAATCTTAGATAGAAATACACACACATACACACACACACACACACACACACACACACACACACATGTTTATATGCAATTTTTATCTTTTCCAAATAACAGAATCTAGCTGTGTTGGGTTCAGTGAGCCCTAGTATACAAAATGCACAGGCTGTGTTTATTTAGAGATTTATAGTCACTTTTCAATTCTGTCACACTGTCATTAAGTGAACCCAACTATCATAAGAGGATTTTCCTGTTAGTAGTAAAGAAAGAGAAGCTGAGATGAACTGCGGAAGGTTGGATAGCTTAAAAATGATGTAGTGTCCATGATAACTTTGTTGATACAAGAAATTATTTAGAAGAAATGATTCAGTTGAAGAGTAATATAATTATAGAAATTGCATCTTTGGTCTATAGAATTTTTACATCTGGCTTCTTTGAGATGAACAGAAAGTCCTCCTGGTCTTTGAGCAAATTCCTCTGAGCTTCAAACAACTTTAACCTGGATAGCTGCTGCTCAACATTTGAATATAAAACCTTTGGGTTTTAGTAACTTTCTTTAGTATTACTCCATGGAAATTGCAAGTCATTTCTTTATTTTTATTACATGTATGCAGGAGGTGAGGCACATGTGGGAGGGTCAGAGGACAGCTTGCAAGAGTCAGTTCTCTCCCTCCACCATGAGTCCTCAGTGGCAGAAGGCACCTTTACCCCCTCAACCATTGTGCTAGCCCTTGAATTTCTTTCTTGATTACTCTTTCTCAGTTAATCATTTGTTATACCAGTGACAGCCAACACTAATTATACCATAGTTATTAACTAGGATAATCTGATTTAAGGAATGCCAAAGGGTCCTGCACAACCCCAACCACTACCCCTGCCACCCCACCCCACCCCCATTTACTTGTGAACTGATAGAATTGGGACTTAGGATGAGTACTGATGAGAATGGCAGCTTTCCATTACTGTAGATTCCTAGCTCATGAAGCAGGAATAAGTTTAATAGGAAGAAATCAGGGTTGGCAATAAAAAATAACTATGAAACATTAGCCCTGCTGAATTTAAAGAACTTTGTAAGAAGTCTAGAACTATGGAAAGTAGGAGGGTCAGATTACCAAGGCTCACCACTGCTTAGCCTAGACAATTTACATGATACATTAACAGAAATGATTTTTCATCTGTTGAAAAAAATTTTCTAATATGTACTCTTAAACTATATAATGTGTTACTGCTGGCAACTGGTTACCTTTTTATTTAGAATTATTCTGATTAGCAGCTACCAACTGCTGTTAATTTTGCAAAAGGTATAGTCATGTACTGATTGAGTATATATTTGAGGTGGTGTTTCCTAAAGAAATTTTTTGGTATTTATTCAAATACTTATTATATAATTATATAATATACTACTATTAAGATAATTAATTTTTACCCTTAATTAACTCTGCTGTAAGAAGTAGATACAAAACAAAAGCAATTTTCTCAAAGAAAAGTTAATTTATCCTAAATAAATAAAAGTAACAGAAAAAAATACTAGTTATTTGAGAGTTCTAGATTATTGTTTTCAACTTTTTATTAACCTTAGAAATAGTCATTGGCCTAAGTTAATAAGTTAATTTTCATTCACTTCTGTCTTTTTGTATTCCATAGAACAATATGAAAATACAATTTCTTTGAAAATACATTAATTTTTATTTCATGATTTTATTTTATGATTTTATGATTTTTATTTTATTAATTTGAACTGGTTTTGGCTCCTTATAGAACAAATAGCACATGATAAGCTAAAACAAAATTTATAGTACTCTCTATATGCTGTATACCTGGGTATTTATTGACAATCCCTGTGGCTTCAAGATACTGATCTAATTCCTAGGAAAACTGTAATGTTATTCAGCCAGAAATCTCATGTATGCAAAAGGCAGAAATTGCTTCCAATTTTTAAAAGACAAATTTACTAATTTAGTGCACTTTGTAGCACATGCCTTTCTTTTCCCAAACTAATTTTAATGGTTTTATAGAGATTCTGAAAAATAATGTGCTCTTGGTTGAGCTTTTTGATTCTCGGGCTCCTGGAGCAACTGCTATTAGTATTAATGACCAGCTCGTCAAAGAAGGCCTAGCGTCTTATGAAGCAGGGTAAGTAGCTAGTACAACATCACTTTAGTTTATAGATAATACTTTAATCACAAGAAGAGAAAGGAATTTCCCTGTTCCTGCATCAGAAAAGATGGTAAGGGGGATAGTTGGAGTCATTAGTTTAATGAGGAGTAAAGCAGCCTTCTTTTCACTCCTACTTGGAGTGAAAAATCAAGAGAAGGGCTTCTTGAGATCAAGATTGCTTATAAGACAAAGAGGCTAACATCTTACTTCCAGGTGGAATCTGCTCAAGCAGCGTCTTGGGTCTATTTAGGTAAGAAAATCAGGATGAGAAAAAGCACCTAAGGATAGTGGTTGCATTCCCAATTTAAGAAATTTTTATTTTCCTGAGTTTGAAGGGTTCTGTTAGCTAGACCTAAGCATTATTGTCCAAAGCAAGGAGCAGCCAGCAGCTGAGGTGATCTCAGGAGCAGAAGGGTAGAGTGGTGTTGATGGTGGTGGATGGGTGGCTTAAAGGTCAACTGACAGAGTTCTTCCACAATGGAGACATGCAAAGAGAATAGTCCTCCAGGGTCTTTTACATAACTGCCTGTATGTAGCCTTCAAGAAATCCACCATTTGAACACCTATTAGCATAAGCCAAGAGACAATAACCTCCAGCCAAGGCCTGCAGTGACTCTTACTAACAGTAATGGCCTATGGTCATGTTCTCCCTTTCACTGTTAAGTCTCATACGTGGAATGGAAAGAAATGAAAGTAAACACTTAAAACTATATTGAAATTTTTCTTTTAAGTACTAGGTCCTTTTGGGGGTCCATGTGTATGGGGCATGCATGTATGCATGCATGCACTGATGTACATGTGTGTAGGTGTGCATGCATGTGTACACATGGAAGCCAGAGATAAAATGCAGGTCTCGTTTCTCTGGAGCCATGTAAATTTTCTGTGGGACATTATCTTTGAGTGCTACATGGGTTTCACATATTATGGTAGGCTGGCTGGCCAGTGAGACTCGGATCCTCTTGTCTCTGTTTCCACAGTACTGGGATTGCAAGCGTATGCCACCATGCCTGTCCTTTTAATATAGGTTCTGGGAGTCAAACTGAGGTCCTCATGCTTGTAAGACACTCTACCAACTATGCTGGCTCTTCAGCCCCAAAGCCAGGATTTCTTTTTTTTTTTTTTTTTTTTT
>CABHPP010122855.1:0-12310 GCA_902168425.1 Peromyscus attwateri | reverse complement strand
TTTTTTTTTTTTTTTTTTTTTGGTTTTTCCGAGACAGGGTTTCTCTGTGCAGCTTTGCGCCTTTCCTGTAGCTCACTTGGTAGCCCAGGCTGGCCTCGAACTCACAGAGATCCGCCTGCCTCTGCCTCCCGAATGCTGGGATTAAAGGCGTGCGCCACCAACGCCCGGCCCAGGATTTCTTTAAGATGCACAGACAGTTAAGTAAATTTTAACGGATAGTCATCTATCCATCGAGTTGTGCTCTGCCCTCCACATGTGTACTATGGCGTGTGCATGCCTACACACATATACCACACAAATACATACACACACACACACACAAATGTAAAACATAATTACAAGCCAGTAGCTATAGTGACTAAAGATAAAAAAGTCTAAGTGTAAAAGGGAATTACACTGTGACAAAAACCCTTTCTTCTAAGATCAGGAATAAAAACTAAGGCAATTTCAGCCTCTCTGTTCAGCAGAGTACTAGAGTCATAGCAGAGCACTTACACACGAAAAAGAAAAGCATCCAACTTGGGCAAGAAATATTTAAAATTGCTATTGTTCACAAGTAACTTGATCTTACATGTAAAAAACATTTAAAAGGTCTATAAACTATTATAATTAATAAATAAATTTAAGCAGATGATATTGAAAAAGAAAGAGTAGCTGCATTGAGTTCGGGTGGGAACTGACTACTATCCATTAGATTTAGCAAAAACAAACCAAAACAACGCAGCAACCACAAAACACCTGTTGGTGATCTTTGAACTAGATCTCAGCTTCTTGTGAAAGAAGTTGTTTTTTTTTCCATCTAGTTGTCTGTGCTTAAAATATAATCTGTTAAGTGTAAAATACTTGAGTTGTTTTGCTTAATGCATTCTAACAGGAATTACATTCCTGTTGACAAACTGATACTTTTTACTGAGTTGTTAAACTCAGAGTTATTTTCTTTGTGAGTACAGGATATTCATGGGAAGAATTGAAGTTATGAATAAGGTTTAAATAAAGTTTTAAAGTAGAAACTTGGGGTTTATCTTGATTTTTGTGTGTGCTTGCTTTGGTGTTGGCTAAGTACTCTTTTTAAAGAAAAATCAACTGTAGTAATTGCTATTGCTATCAAAGTTTGGAAGCAGAAAAATCATAGATGAAAGGTGTTCATCTCTAAAAATAAGCAAATATTAATATCTTACTGACTATTCTTTTTGCCAACTTCTGATATTTTTCAGATATACCCTCAAAGATAATTCTAAAAAGCATCTTGAAGTATGGGATCCTTCTCCTGAAGAAATCATTTCAAGTGAAATAAACAGCTTAAGTCCTCTATCTGTAAAATCTCTACCTAATGAGAATTTCCAGTCATTGTATAACAAGGAGTTGCCTGTGAACATATGTAATGTAATATCTCCTGAGAAGATTTACGTCCAGTGGTTACTAACAGAGAATTTACTTAATAGGTATAATAGATAATGAAAGCATTGCCTGTAGTTCTAGTCTTCTTATACTTTGCTTCAAATATCTAGATGCCATAGTCTTTAATTTTTGAAAGTCATGAGATTATTTCAACTAAATTGTCTCTAAACTCTTTTAAAAAGCATAACATCTCTTTTTTGGCTGTTATCATACTAGAATTTATGCCATAAGTCCTTACTAAGCACCTTACTTTATGGCAGCCTGTATTTATTGTTGAGGATTGCGGCAACCACATGGGCAATTCTTTGTTGACATAGGGCTTAAATTACAGTAAAGAGAGATGATGAACAAATAAAACTTAGTGTGGGGGATGATAAGAGAATAATAAAGCATTTGAGAAGGAGAATGGTTTTAAGATGTTTGAGGAAGACCTCACAGGCACAGTGGCTTTTCAAATGTGTCTTAAGCTGGACACTCAGGAGGCAGAACCAGTCAGATCCCTGTGAGTTCAAGGTCAGCCTGGAAAGCACAGTGAGTTCCAGGTCAACCATAGCTACATAGTGAGACCCTGTCTCAAACAACTAAAAATTAAAACTTTGAGCTGTACAAAATGGAGCTTCCTGTGGGGAAGCTCCCATCCTAAACTGTTATCAATGTGTCCGGAAGGAGGCAGGAGAGCATCAGCCCAGGCTTGTGTCTGATGAACCTTTATCTCAAGCAGAGCGAAGAAATAGTTCAAAAGTGGACATGTTTTATACCATCAAAGAACATTGCATCCGGATTGGCCAGAGTGCAATGACCAAAGGGTTTTGGTAGAAAATATCTTATCAGAGAATTAGATAAGAAATTATCTGAAATGAAAACATTTTGTATCCCTGCAGTTTGGAAGAGAAGATGACAGCTGCCTATGCGGACTCTGAATGGAGACCTGTAAGGTGGGAACGTGATATGCACTGTGCTGTCAAGGTCCCAGCTAAAAGTCAGTGGAGAAGAGGCCAGATTATCAGAGTGGTTACAGACACATTAGTGGAGGTAAATGCAGAGTTAAATGTAATCATGAAAGTACATTTTAATTTGTTCTGTGATTACTTATTTCAGTTTTTATTATGCTTTGCAATTTGAAAAAAAATTCTTGAAATGTTGCCTTTCCCTAAATTTAAGTTTACTGTTCTCATAGGTCTTGCTGTATGATGTGGGTGTTGAACTAGTAGTGAATATTCACTCTTTAAGAGAACTTCAAGAAAATCTAAAGACAATGGGAAGATTATCTTTGGAATGTTCACTTGTTGATATAAGGTAGTTTTTAGCTAAGTAATTTTCTCATTATTGTATATTATCATTTTAAATGTTTTAGCATGGTTTCTTGTCAGTTTTAATTAATACATTCTGAAGCTTTCATACAATCTCATTAAGGGTTTTTTGAGAGGGGTGTTGAGACAGGATCCTTCTGTGTCAGTGGTTCTCAACCTGTGGGTTGTGAACAGGGGTCACATATCAGATATCCTGCATATCAGATATTTACATTACAATTCATAACAGTAGGGGGCTGGAGAGATGGCTCAGAGGTTAAGAGCACTGACTGCTCTTCCAGAGGTCCTGAGTTCAATTCCCAGCAACCACATGATGGCTTACAACCATCTGTAATGAGATCTGGTGCCCTCTTCTGGCCTGCAGGCATACATGCTGTATATATAATAAATAAATCTTTAAAAAAAAAAAAAACAATTCATAACAGTAGCAAAATTACAGGTATGAAGTAGCAATGAAATAATTCTATGGTTGGGGGTCACCACAACCTGAGGAACTAACTATATTAAGTGGTCGCAGCTTTAGGAAGGTTGAGAACCGTGTTCTTTGTAGAACTGGAACTCCCTCTGTAGACCAGGCTGGCCTCAAACTCACAGAGATCCACCTGCCTCTACCTCCTGAGTGCTGGAATTAATTAAATGTGTGTGCCACCGCACCTGGATTTATTAAAGGTTTTAAGAAGAGGGAATAATAAATGTTTGAGCCTATAAATTTAATAGCATTAAAGAAATAGAGGGAGGCTAAATAGAATTCAAGCTTTTGAGAATAAAAAGCTTTGAGGAAAAATAAAAGCAGATGGAAATAAAATATGTTTCATAAGTTTCCAATTATACAGGAAGATAAAGGTGTAAATTGGTAATAGTAGTAGATGGCATGAAAGACCAACAGAAAATAGAATCAGAAAACTGAAAAATCAACCGAGTGTGACGTCCATACCTGTAATTCTAGCATTCAGGAGACTGAGGCAAGAGGATCATAAGTTTAAAAACCAACTACATAGTGAGACCTGAATCCAAAAAAGGAGGAGGAGAGAAGGCAGAGTTAGTTCAGAATAATAAAAAAAAAAAAAAAAGAAAAGCGGAGTTTGAAAAGATGTCAGTTTGCAACCCAAGAATTAAAAGTAAATATCAGAAATGTGGGCTGAGCTAGGAGAAGTAGGTACAAAAAAGCACATGTGACTGTGGAGACAGCTCGGTGGGTGGAGGCACTGGGCCACTAACCCTGATGAGTCCAATCTCCAGGACCCACCGGCTGGGACGAGAACAATTCCCCAAGTTGTCCTCTCACCTCCACATTTGTAGTGTGGCATTTTTGGATGGACACACACATATACAGAGTATAATTTTTAAAAGAGAACTAAGGATAATTCTAATTTTGAAAAAAGTCTGAAGAAAAAAGATCTCTAACACCCAAGAAGAGTCAGCATAAGCTTAGACATCTCAAAGGAAAAAGTTGCTAACAGTACAAGAAAAAAAAAATGTAATTCATGAAGGACTGTTCAGAACTATGTATCGAGAAAGTACATGGCTTATCTAAGAAAATCAACTCAGAATAGTCAGCTCCCAGAGATAATTTTGTAAAGTTGGTTTACAAAAGAAAGAAAAGCCTAATGTCATCACTAGTGCTTTATAATAAAAAATAATTAAGTGACATAATTAAGTACTTAAGAGAGGAGCTATAGGTTTTATATCCAGCCAAACTTCATTGTAGCTGTAGAACAGATACACACACACACACACACACACACACACACACACACACACACACATACACACGATATATAATATTTATAGTATAGAGATAAATTTATATATATATGAGCTCATGTAGAAAGGTTATAAAGGCTATGAAAATGAGAAAGAAAATTAATAAACTAGCATAAGTCCATGTTCACATTGGTTTCTCACTATGTGTGAGGGTCCAGACTGTGTGTGTGCTCATATGATTTCTAACTATTTCAGTACTCTGTGATACTCATTGTAATTCATTACTTTTGCTTCAGACCGACTGGTGGAAGTGACAAGTGGACAGCAACAGCTTGTGACTGTCTGTCACTGTACCTAACTGGAGCTATAGCAACCATAATCTTACAGGTAGGTAGATGTCCTGTCTGGTTTGTCAGCTTGACACAATCTTCTGAAAGGAGGGAGCCTCAATTGAGAAAGGGGCGTTTTCTACATTAATTATTGATGGGGGGTGGGTTAGCCTACTGTGGGTAGTGCCTCTCCTGGGCTGGTAACCTGGATTCTATAAGAAAGCAAGCCATAGGGAGCAAGCCAGTCAGCAGCACTCCTCCATGGCCTCTGCATCAGGTCCTGTCACCAGGTTCCTGCCCAGTTTGAGTTCTTGTCTTGACTTCCTTCAGTGATGAACAGTGATATGGAAGTGTAAGCCAAATCTACACACACACACACACACACACACACACACACACACACACACACCCCGCCCCCAAGTTGCTTTGGTTATGATGTTTCATACCAGCAGTAACCCTAACTAAGACACAAGGTAAACAGTTATAACAGATACATATTTATTATTTCATTGAAGTTGTCGTCTAGTCTTAAGTTTATTTTCTTGTTAGGATAACAGCAAAATGTTTGGAATATATTTCCAAACTATGTTGATCTTGTGTTAAGGTATTATACCTGTACATAATAACTCTGTGGCATGGTGACATACAGTAATAATCCAAGAACTTGGGAGGTAGGAGGAGGATCTAGGGTTAAAGGCCTAGCAGGGCGTGTTGGTACACTACTTTAATCTCAGAACTCAAGAGGCAGAGAAATCTCTGTGAGCTGGAGGACAGCCTGGTCTACACAGCAAATTTTAGGCCAGCCAGGGCTACATAGTAAGACTCTGTCTTGAAAGAAAGAAAGAAAGAAAGAGAGAGAGAGAGAGAGAGAGAGAGAGAGAGAAAGAAAGAAATGAGTGAATGAATGAATGAATGAATGAATAACTGATATAGATGTATGTATACATATATATGTGTGTATAGTTACTAAATTACATACACACGTGGAAGCACAAGCCATGGCTCATATGTAGAGGTCAGAATACAACTTATTGTGCTTGGTTCTCCTTCTACCTTGTATTGTACCTGGGTATTTGAACTCAGGTCATCAGGCTTCTCAGTAAGCAGCTTTATCTGCTCAGCTAGTTTGCCCACCTAGAAAAATTAAAATAAGTAAATGAGTTAAATAGATCTCCCACAAGTGTTCATGTGGCTGAATCTAAAGTATTTCTAAAGTCATGTGCTTGAGTTGAAATTTTGTATGTTAGAAGATAACATATAAACTAAACTATCTTTCTAAAGTCTTTAGAAAATTAAACTCAGGCTGGAGAGATGGCTCAATGGTTAAGAGCACTGGCTGCTCTTCCAGAGGACCTAGGTTCAATTCCCAACACCCACATGGCAGCTCACAATTGTCTGTAACTACAGTTCCTGGGGATCTACCCTCACAGACAAAACACCAATGCACATGAAATAAAATTAAATAAATGTATTTTTTAATTTTTTTAAATTTTGACCATCCCCAATTCCCCTTCCTTCCCCTTCTGCCTTCCCCCACACCTCACTCCTATCCCATTCCCCATCCACTCCTCAGAGGGGGTAAGTCTGGCATACCAAGTTGAGGCAGGACCAAGCAAGCCCCTCCCTCTGCATCAAGACTGAGCAAGGTGTCGCTCCATAGGGAATGGGCTCCAAAAGGCCAGTTCATGTACCTGGTATAAGTCCTGGTCCCACTGCCAGGGATCCCACAAACAGATCAAGCCTCAAAACTGTCACCCAAATTCAGAGAACCTGGTTTGGTCCCATGCAGGTTCCCCAGCTGTCAGTAAATAAATGTATTTTTTAAAAAAGAAAGAAAAAGAAATTAAGCTCCTAAGTCAAGAAGAACTGATAGGATGTGCATGTTTGTGGGTGTGGATTTGAGAAGCGTGTCTTCATAAGAAAGTGTTGTAGTTTCCTCTGTTTCTGTTCTGCCTCATTGAATTTTCTCATGTAACTCATTTCCCATATCACCTTTTTTACATATGCTTTCTTTTATACCTTTTCCTGTGAAGTAGAACATGTGTTGTAGTAACTTCTTTTGTGTTTTGTAGGAAAGTAAAGCACACATTGGAAATTTTCCAGAGTTGAAGGATGTAGCTAGAGTTTTTCTGGTCCTGCCTGGCCCAGGGTCAGGACAAATCTCTCTCACCCGCCAGTCCTGCAGCTGCTCAGACCCAACCAAGTAAACACACAGAGACTTACATTGCTTACAAACTGTATGGCCGTGGCAGGCTTCTTGCTATCTACTTCTTATATCTTAAATTAACCCATTTCTGTTAATCTATACTTTGCCATGTGGCTTGTGGCTTACCAGTACCTTACATCTCGCTTGTCATGGCGGCAGCTGGCAATGTCTCCCTGCCTCAGCCTTCCACTTCCCAGAATTCTCCTCTCTCCTTGTCCCGCCTATACTTCCTGCCTGGCTACTGGCCAATCCATGTTTTATTTATTAACCAATCAGAGCAACACATTTAACATACAGAACATCCCACAGCAGAAGGGAATAGAGACACATGCTAACTGGTGATACTCCTCTCACCTCAGTTAGGGAGGGGGAACTTTGTTCCAGTTCACTTGATTGGGGTTGGTGGCAACAGTTTTTTTATTTGTTTTGTTCTTGGTATATTTTACCTTGGTAATGAGGTCTTCCTAATTCATTCCCAAAACACATACCTGAAAAGAGATACAATATAAAAAATTAAAATGCTTTTCTGTCAGTATTGACTCCCTTCCATGCTGTTTCCCTTATATATTTAGATGTCAAAGTTAGCTGGGATGGTTTCTTGCATAGAAAATGTAGAAGAAATTCTTTTGAAAAATACTGCTTGTGAGATTTCACTTTTTGTCTGATAAATCTCTTCAGGAAAACAGCACAACATGGCCATTACCTGTGAAAATTTTCTGCCGAGATGAAAAAGGAGAACGTGTTGATGTTTCTAAATACTTGATTAAAAAAGGTTTGGCTTTGAGAGAAAGAAGGTACAGACTTTTGAGTAACTTTTTGACGTCAATTTCTAGTGATGCTTCATAATTGCCTGTGCAGTCTTCTGTGGGTGTTTTCAGACCTACGCTGCATCTTACTTGTTCTTAAAGATGACTTATAATCTAACTCCTAACCAGCTACCCCAGAAATAGGTTGCTTGTTTCTTTATTCATGTCAGGAAGCTCTTACAAACTGAAAACCAGCCATTACATACTGGCTTTCAAGGATACATGTGGGCTTCTCGAGAAAGCTACATCACTGGGGTCTTGGAGAGCTAGTTTTACGAGCATGTTAACACAGGTGGGATTACTCATAAAATAAGGTGGGAGAAAAGCAGAGAATCTGAGTGGGAGGGGATCCCAGAATAGGGCTTATTCCCTTTTTGTTCCTATGTGTGGTTTTCACATGTGCCATGGCATCCGATCCATGATGGTGGAGACCCACAATTGTGGAAGCTGATGGTGTGGAGCAAAGAGTAGTTATTAATTGTCTCTAACAGCCGTACTGGTTCCAGCTGGTTTGAACAGACTTGTCTTTGCTGTGTGAGTGCTAGTTAAGGAGCTTTGGTTAGGGTGAAAGAGATAGCTAGCATGAACATCATGGCAGGAAGACATGAAGAGGGGAGGAAGAGAGAAAGGACAGATTGAGAGCATGGAGACGTCCTTGAGCTGGAGTGATGGCTCAGTAGTTAAGAGTACAGGCTGCTCCTGAAGAGGACCTCGGTTCAGTCCCCAGCATCCACACAGTGACTCACAACCATCTGTAACTCCAATTCTAGAAGATCAGAAGCCCTCTTCTGGCCTCTGAAGGCACAGACATACATGTAGTCAAAACACCCATACACATAAAATAAAAATGAGTATTTAAAAAACAATCTTAATGTTATAAATCATAGTACCATTAACAAATTAATTTGCTACTCTGTTAAAAGAGGGTTATTTCCAAGTTACAGTTGTAGCAAGAGCTGGATGGAGGTTGTTGAACAACTTTGAACAATAAATTATCAAGTTACCAAAAAAGGCAGAAACATTTTGTATGTTAATCCTGGAGTTGCTTATTTTTCAAATCTTCAAAACAACTTTTGTGAGTATAAAACCATTACATTTACATTTACAAAATCATTACAAATGAAAACTCGAGAGGCTGAACTTTGACACAGAAAAAGATATTTTACAAAAAGAAATATTTCAATATTTCAATATTGGAAGAGTGGGGTGTTTAATTTAATGTAAAACCTGTATATGTGTATATATACTCATGCATTTGTATCTATATGATTTACATGTCTTAAAATCAAGCATAAGTGTCATATGAGTTGATAATCAACTTACAGACCTTATTATCTGAATTAATCTTTCTTTTTTCAACATAAAATAACAGGACACAAATTACATAAAATGGATTATGTAAAACCCTTAGAAAAATATGACAGCTGACCAGCACATGACAACACTGAAGGAACGTTCCTTCCTTATGAAGGCTTAAAGAAGTGTATAAGGGAGCTTTTCTGAGAGGAATCTAGGAGTTGCACCTGCTGCTTGACTGAGAGTTGCAATAGGGCAGGCAACAAAAAGAGAGCAGGGTTGGAGCTTTGTGTAGCTTCTCAGAAGGAAGGAGAAGAGGTGTGAGTGGAAGCAGCTGATAGGCTAGAGAAAATATTTAGAAGTCTGTATTGAACCTAGACTTTGTTTGTTTGTTTGTTTGTTTGTTTGTTTGTTTGTTTGTTGAGACAGGGTTTTACTATGTAGCCTAGCCTGGAATTCACTATATAGATTAGGCTGGCCTAGAACTCATAGAAAGCTGGATTAAAGCATGCATCACCTTCCTGGTTCATAGATTAACTTTTTTTAAAAACTATAACACAGTGAGGGTCAGGTACAGGCAGGCACTGAGGAATCTGGAACTCTGTTCTAGTCTGACTATTACAGGGAGTGAAACCTGGTTTCACCTTAGGCATGAATCACCAGGAGAAGGGGCCGACTCACCATTATGGAAAGGCTAAGCATTTGTAAGTAGAAGCTGACATATTTTCCCCTGGGAGAAGCAGTGACGGCTTTCAAGGAATGCAGCTCTGGAGGCAAGTCTACTGAAGACTTAAAGATAGTCACATCCTCTTGAGCAGTAGCAATGGGTTTTAAAGAAGCAGGTTGCTTATAGTTTCCAGTTTCTCTAGAGAAGTAGATGCTAGGGGAGGCATGGTCTGTTTTTCCAGAGATCTAACAGTTGTATGATGCCGTCTAGAGCCACCAAGCCGTCTTCCTCTTTTCTTTTCCTCCTGTGACTGTCTAGCCCACTTCATGAAAAACTGGTTCATCCTGGACTAGAGCAAAGGTTTTAGTTAAATGTTAGCATATATTTGAATGATTTTTTTCATATTTTTGTCTACAGAGGTTTATCTTTGCTCCCATTTAGATATGGTTTTTGTTTTGTTTGTTACAGAATTAGTAAATCAAATAATAGCCATTCATCTGAGAAATCTTTGGAAATCTCCCTGGAAGAAGATTCAATAGTTACTAAATGCTTAAAAATTAACTTTGACACTAACAAGAAAATTGCTGATAAAACAAATGAACACAAAGTACCTGATTCAAAGGAGAAAAAATCAGAAACTAGAACTACCAGATGCTATAAAGCACCAGCTATTCCTAACACGAATGCATTTGAGGCAGTGGTGAGCTGCATTGGTGATGATGGAACTATATTTGTAGTGCCTAAATTATCAGGTAAGGTCTTTTATGTTATAAAGTTTTCTTCAGTAACTCTGGGCCTAGCAGCCCAAGTTTTCTAGTATGATAGAAAAAAAACTGGAAATCTTTGGGAAGATTTACCCTCTCTGAAACTCATTTTCAAGGGGCTGTGGGAAGGATTAGATGATCTCACCCAGTGCATGCAGAGTGCTTTTAACAATGCCTAGCTAAGCTATTTGAGGGTGTTGTTGTTGTTGTTGTGTTTTAAATAATAAATTATTTCAACATACTGTTACCAGAGCTCCCTAGCTGGAGGACTGTCTGTGAGTCCCAATGCTTGTCTGCATTATGGAGAAATCCAAGCTGGAGAGATAGCTCAGTGGTTAAGAGTACATACATACCGCTCTTGCAGAAGCCCCAAGTTTAGGCCCCAGCACCCAAGTTGGGTGGTTCAGAACTGCCTATAACTCCAGCTCCAGAGTATCCAACACTGTCTTCTGACCTTCTTAGATATCCACACTTAATGCACATGCATCCACATAGATATGCTTGTGTACATGTAATTAAAAAATAAATGTTAAAAAAAGAGCAAAAGAATGAGCTAGAGAGGTGGCTCAGTAGTTAAGGGCAAATTGGTATTTTTGTGATCATCAGCAGAGTGGGGGTCTTTATGCTGAGGCAGGCTTTCCACGACTAGATGCACTTTGCCTCCATCAAATGACCATGGGGCAGAGAAACCAACATTACAAGGTTTCTGTGAGCCGGGCAGTGGTGGCGCATGCCTTTAATCCCAGCACTCGGGAGGCAGAGGCAGGCAGATCACTGTGAGTTCGAGGCCAGCCTGGTCTACAGAGCTAGTTCAGGACAGGCTCCAAAGCTACAGAGAAACCCTGTCTCAAAAGAAAAAAAAAAAAAAAAAACAAGGTTTCTGTGTAATGCTGAGTTTTGGTTTCTGTTAACCTGATAAGAATCTTCTATTTACCTGATAAGAATCTGCCTGGATTGGGCCTGGGCCCTCTTCTTAGGACACTGTCAACAGCACTGCCATTCAGGGCTCACTTTGTGACCTAATAGCAGGTACCACAGGAGGCTGAACCTAAAAATGACCTTCAGAGAGAATATTAAGGGAAAGCCTTCCTCCTACATACAGCCTGTCAGCATGGATAAGGATGTGTGTGTGTGTGTGTGTGTGTGTGTGTGTGTGTGTGTGTGTGTGTCTGTCTGTCAATCTGCCTGCCTGTCTACATGTCTGCATCTGCATGAACAGACAGACATGTATCAGATCCCCTGAAGCTGAAGTTACAGATGTTTGCAGGACCTCTGGCTTGTTATATGGGTGTTAGGATTTGAACTCTGACCATCATGATTTCTCAGCAAGCACTCTTGAGCTCTCTCTCCAGCCATTTAAATTCTTTTTAGAATCTTTCTTAGAAAAACAACCTTATCAAAATCCAATACAAAATTTTGTAACCTAACAAAACTTGTCATAAAATTCAATGAATATTGTTTTATATTAAGTAAAAAGCCTATACTTTCAATAAACTGTACTGTTTCAATTGTTTATTTAATGGGATTAATCCATGGAGTCAATTTAATAACCAAAGGAATTTATTTGGGGGTAAACTTACAACCACAGGAGACCATTTATCATAGGATCTGGGAAAGTTGAGCTATGTATGTCCCACACTGAACAGCTTGGTCCAAGACCTCAGCATCCAAAACCACAAGGTAACCAAGAAGAGCAGGCATACATGCATCCCCAGTCTTATGGGTCCTCGGTGGCCCCACCCCAGGGGCAGGTACCTCAAGGTCATAGGCAGATGTAACAGCTACAGCTGCCTCACTAGGGGCGGTGCTTCAGGGCCTGGCTCAAACAGC